>CAIGRB010146288.1:112210-156031 GCA_903798255.1 Fraxinus quadrangulata
TCTGCTGAATTTTCAGGTTTTTTCGATTTTCCGGTGGCGGCGCGTGGCCCGATCCGCTGCCGGAGCGGCGCGTGGACGGCGGGGCAGCACCTCCGGCATCGGAATTGTCTGCGCAGTACCCCGGTCAGGCGCGTCTGCCGGAGAGGTGGCCGGAGAGTGGTGAATCTGGGTAGGGAGCCCAGATTCTTCTCCAGCGTTCCCCCAGCTTCTGGCCTTCCTGCCGGCGCCGGACGTTCCCGTCTCCACCCAGAAGGTGTCGCCTGAGGGTTCTGCTCCAGATCGAGCGGCGGTGCTAGGGTTTCCACCTAGGGCCGCCGCCTGAGAGAATGGGTGTTGGCCGAACTGGCTTTGTGGCGTGAGGCCGGACAGGAAATGTTTGCCGGTCGATGCGTCGTCGCCGTCGCCGTCGCCGACGTTGACCGGAGTGGCTGGTGTCTGGGTGGGGGTTCTTTGGTTAGGCGGGGGTTGGGTTTTGAGTATTGGTGGGGCCGGCTCCATGCTGGGCAGCGGGGTTGAAAACTAACTAATTCATGGGAGTGTATAATTTTATCATGAGAAGCTCTTATATTCTATTGGTGGAAGGATGCTCCGAACATGGTAAAAGTAACTGAATGTTTCACATAGATTAACCATCACTGTGCTAGAAATGGATGGATTACTAAAAGTAAATTCCCCAAAATACCACTGGAGGGAAAAAAAAAAAAAAAACAGAAAGCCTCCTAAACTTAAAATTTCCATGATAAGGATGAGAAAGCAAGTCTACTGGTGAATTGCCCATTACACCGGGAAGAGAAATGTGTTTTTACATACCATAATATATACTCATTAATGAAGGCTACTATTATTATGCTACTAATGCAAAACTCAATCTCAGTGGGGATACCAGACTCCAAGAATGTTGAAGCATTGTGGTTAAAAATGTAACAGTAGCCATTCATTGTTAAGGAACTTCAGTAGCAGATTAAAAATATTGCCATGAAAATGGAAGCAAAATTTATCCACCAGAAATTAATTCAGGTACTAAACAGGCTTATTATTTTATTGTCTTATCTGGGAATTACAGAGTTGCAAATTTAGATATGGGTTCAAAAAGTAATATAGACTTCACAAATACAAGAATTTGAAAAGATACTTCTACATTCAATCAACTAGATCATGACACAGTAAAGTACCTCATATTTACTAGAAGGAAATATATTAAGCCTCCGTATCCTTTGAGGATATTTTGACTCAGCTTCGTGCTTTTGTTTGCCAAAGGCAATCCCAGATAGTGCATTTGGAGGATCAGAATGATCAGGGCAGCTTATGGGACCAAAATCATGAGATTTCCCCGCAACCAGTTGTGCTTCAAATGAAAGATGTGGTCTTGGAACTGGAAAGGGATTTATAACTCAGAATAGAGGAAATACATCGAGAATATAACTTTATTGCAGAAACCAAAAATGTAATAAGCACCAGTATAAATATGCTAAGAATAAGAATTTGAGTGGGAAGTTGCTCATATAATGCTACTGACATTTGAAAGTAGAACCCACCTCCCAAATTGAACATTCTACCTTTTCTAGTTGATGAGGAAGGACAAGGCATTTGATAAAATTATTTGGCATAATATCATGGGAAGTGTGAGTGGAGCACATGATAATATATATATACAGCAAAGAGTGTAAAACACCCAAAATTAAAGACAAATCACAAATGTAACAATACCACTATCAAGCTTCCACCCATTGTTAGAAAGATCTTGAATCCGACTCCACAAGTCCTCCAAGAAATCCTAAACATAAATAAACTTAAAAAATTAATAGTCGAGAATCAATAGCCAAGTACTTTATGAATGCAAAATATCATTCTTTCTGAATCCCCGAAGGGAACAAGGAAACATACTAAAATTTCAAAGCCTTATAAGCAAGACCATAACACATACTTTTTCATTGTCAGATTGGTTGCTTTCATCAATATACTCGAAGACAGAGAAGCCAGTGTCAGAAACATGCCTTCTAATGCTCATGTATGCCTGTATGCCGGCCATAACCCTCTCGATCTCCTCAGGAACTTGCTGGCAGTCAAACAAACTTAAACTATCATCTCTCATGTTAATTGGCAGCCATAGTACAAGAAAGAACTTAACATGTCTTCCAGAAGTCCACTAAGGCTAAAATGTGAAGAGAAAAGAAAGAAAAAGAAAGAAATATGAAGCTGAAAAGAAGAAAAGGAAGAAATCACAACTGTATTTGTCGTCATGGTTATATATATTTTTTATCATCAGAAGAAGGGGGGCGTCAGAGGGAGATAAAGTCATGCTAAAGTTGAGAAAATTATAATCAGGGAAGACCTCTAAAAAATGCCATCAAAATGAAGCCTGAAATAGTTAATGTTTATCTAGAACCAAAGTAAAAATTGCCTATCAAAGAAAGAAGCTTTACCTCAACCAATTCTCCTCCCCCCCAAGGGAGACACGACAAAATACAAGTTATATAAAAGTCAGCACGAGCTTGCCAAGAGGGATTTCCTTTATCATCATCCACTGTTGTTGCCGCTGATGATAGTAACGTTTCGAACAAAACCACCAAAGAACTCGGTTGAAGAACTTTGCTGCACATCTGTACTCAGTACCCCGAAAAAGAATGAAGCAAATTATATAATATTCTTTCTTGAAAAATTATACTTTCCCAATTATTTAAACAATGAAAAGGATAAAGTAACAAAGTATAATGCGAAGACTTGGGATGTCAATGAAAAAAGTAACGAATAATTCTTATCTCTTTCTTTTTTCCCTCTCAATTATCAAGTGAACAGGATTGAAGACAATTTCGGAAGTTCACAAGAGTCGGGAAGACACTATATTTAATTGGAAAACTGTACTTCAAAATCTTTAGAGGAGAAAAAAAGCTTCCCCTTCTATTTATATACAGCAGAGGTGAGAATGTACATTAAGACTTCCCTCCTACATCCATGTTTCCCATTAAAGACGCAAAAAGGAAGCCTAAAATTAAACCCATGGAGTTTTGGTTTTTAGTTCAGGCTCTTCGCCAATGCAACAAACCCTGAACTCCCCACCTCGATTATTTAAATAGTCTAAATATCTTGATTCAATCCAGAAATATTAATCCTTGTATCTCAGATAAACATGACATAGGAAAGAAAATAAATTATTAAAGAAAGACCTTATTTCTAATAAATCCAAGATACTAGTTAAGTCGTAATGGTTCAAAACTTTTAGAATAAGGCAATGATTTCTGAAGCAGTAGAGTAGCCTGCTGACACATACCAAGCCAGTCAAAAAGCGCATCAATACACGGATCCTGTCACAATTTCCAGAGTCCAAAGCAGCCTGAAATACACGAGACACTTATAAAGGAATGAATTCGTCTCACCAAACACATTATAGGCTTCGATAACAATAACATGAAGCTTTTTCTTTCAACTATATCTGAAGGAAAAAAAAAACAAATCACTGATACAGCATTCACATACTGATCGAGCAAAACAATTAATTCAAAAGCCAACATCCCCGGTTGACTGAGACAAGTGTGATGACCAGATTCATCACAATAACAGATCAACATATTTTATTTAAATTGTCCGTGAAGGGGAAAAGGATGTACTGTTTGAGGGGGGGAGTAAATGGACGACACGGCAAGGGGAATAAAGGCAGTTTCATTCATTAAAAAAACAAAGTTCAGAAGCATGCCTACTGTATAGAGGTTAAATGGAACATACAAGCAAATATGGTCTCTATCTCGGGATCCCTCACCTGCAAATTAGCTTGAGTATTCTCTACAACTTTTGTGACAAAATCCTCATTCTCTAGATTTAGTAGACCAACCTACAGAAATAGGAGAGAGTTAATGAAAACAAATGGGAGAAGTGTGTTGTCATCAGCAGGAAATCAAAAGTATAAAAATCACCATACATCAGAAGAAATTAGTTAAAAGTGCTAATGTAAAGTCGTACTGTTAGCAAACATATATTAGCATGACTGACATTCTCTATTGGAACAAATTACCACCTAACAAAGGATTTACATTTAACTTAAAACAATATCAAGTGCTGCTTGGAGAATCGAAAACCAGCTTTAATAGGCATAATTATGGCATAGGAAAACCCTAATTCGTTCAAATTATACTGGGCAGAAGTTGAACAGTGTAGCTGTCAAAAAAGGTGCTCTAGTGTGTTATCGATTTGCTGGACTCACACCTCTATCTGTTTTCTCTCTACCACGCGAAAAAGAAACTCGCCCTAATACCTGTATATACCTTTTTACACAGGAGGTTTAAGAGGAAATATTTCCGTTGCAGGATATGCTTTCTCCCGACATGTGGCATCCACAGGAAAATTACTTGTTCACTGCGGACTTCTGACTTAAATGATACCCATACAAAAAGAAATAAGAGGAATTATAGCACTTCGAGGCTGGCTCTTTAGTGTATGTGGTGATGCAATTTGATGAGAGGAAGGGAAGGCACCATTAAAATAGAGTTTCCATTCTCCAGGCATAAGAATATACTTCTACATTAGCTATTTGTTTGGACCTAATAAGCATTGTCCACATCTTCACATTTTTTAATTTTGTAATGATGAACCACTTGCTATGTCCACTTGAAATTTTTATTCATGGGTGCTTTGCGCTACAGCAATAAAAGCTTCATTTTCATTTTAAAAAAATAAGGTAAGGCAGAAAGGATGGTGTTCAAAACAATAAGAAACCACTTATACAGAGCTTATTTATGGCATGGGTCAAGTACTGGACAGCAAAATAATGCTTTTCATGAGCCAAATTCAAAGCAAAAGCTAATGATGAGGTAGGAGAAGTCAATAAATATTACAAAAAATCAAATATAAAATAGAAGAGAAATTTTGCCACTGTAAGGAACTAACTACATTATAAAAAGTTTGTTTTGATGCGAACTATCGAATTACAGTTAGTTCTAAGTGGCCTGCCCAATTTTTAGCTTCCCAAAAATGGCATCAGAACACCAAGTAGTGTGTGGAATTAATTTTCATAATGAAAGAATCAATTCTCTAAAAGTCTTTTACACGGAATAGGTCTTAAATTATCATCTAGTTATATTGATTTTTTCCTACTATGTCACATTGTCATGTCTGTGAAGCAATTTGCAACAAGAAACCAACAATAGTTATGCTAATACTGCATTCTTAAAAACAATCCTTAGCTATACATTTATCAATTCAACTTCCAGTTTCTGCCAATTGCAAGTTTATGCTTCAAATTTTTCATATAAAACCTTGTATGCTTCTGACAAAAAATGATCTGTATTTTATCCATAATCATCCACCTTGACATTGATACCGAGCAAAAACGAAGATTCACCAAAAGAATTTAAGGAAATAATAATTAAATAGTATACTCCACCTACCAATGTTCCATACAAAGGTATCTTGTGAGGCAATTGCTCGGCACACTGAAGAAGGAACTGCATCAATATAACAGAGTAAGTTTTTCAGTACAGATAATTTTACAAAAATAAATAAAAGGAAAACAGCAACTAAGTATGTTGTAAAAAAATAATCTTCACATCCCACTTGACAAAACAAATCAAGTGTATAATATGAAATGATAAATTTGACTAGCCTAATTCAATATATTTCAAAGGGGGAAGAAAAAATCTCTATTTCAGGCTTCCACTTCCGTGCCCATATAATTTTCAATTCGAGTCAATAACTAAGAAGCACGAATACTTGTAAATTTATTGCGAACACGTATCCGTTACGTATCTAAGCTAGGACATGCTTGGACACTCTCAGTGAACCGAATACATGTTTTCTTATTTTTTTTTAATTTTTTTTTTCAGATTTTCAATACGTAACGGATACGTGAAGAAGAAGAATTTTATTGATTTTAAACTCTATCAAAACTCATTTTATTATTATTGACAATAGATTATATCTTTTTATTAATAGATAACTATTGTTATTATAACTTATTGAATATAGTTAATATTTATTAATTAACAAGCAGCGCCTACATTTTTGTGCACTCTATGAGAATGATTAAAATAACTCCACAATGCGATGAAGAATAGATTTTCGTTCATAGCAATATGAATCTTTTATTAGGAAAATAAGATATTTATTCAAAAGGAGAATTCAAAATATATGATATTATCGAAAATTCATTTAATACTCTTAAAGGTGTTAAGCTAATTTAGGTTGTTAATGTATCATTAGATGAGCCACGGTTGAATATTGTTATTTTTAATGATAATGAATAATTCAAGGGGGTGATGTTGAAGAAAATAAAGTTGGGACAATTAAGAATAAAGGGAAAACGCTTTAATAATATATTTTATTTTTATTGTCAGGTTTCTATTTCAATGTTTTTTAATATTAATGAAATGTACTAAATTTTATATTTATCTTATGAAAAATATTAGACATACTACACGCACGCATTCTAAAGTTTTGTTTAAAAGCTGTATGAACATACCCGTATCCTATTCGAATTACTTATTTGAATCCATGCTTCTTAGGTCAATTGACAATTAATAAAGTGGGAAATTCATCTTTGATTCACAAACCTTTCCCTCTGACAACAAACCTCGATGACAAACTTATTTTTAGTCCGTAATCTTTTTGTGTAGCTACTAAAAAACTTATATTCTAGTCCAGCGAGTGATAGAAATAAAATATAGAGATGAAAGGTAAAGGGTAAAATGAAGAATACTAATAAAATAGACAGAGAAAACATTCCACCACTAAAATATCGTCCTCAGAGTACTCCAATTCACGGCGAACGGCACCAAAGCATGTCTCCTATAAATGCAATTAAAACACACTTAACTTCAGAAACAAGCATACTTAAACAAAATTCGAATCCTTATGAGTAAATAAGGAAACTAGGGTTTCGGGGGAAAGTGGGGGTGGAACACTTACAATATGGTCTTTGAAGTCGTCATTTCCGCCATAGTCAGGGCACTTCTCACCAATTCGAAGCACTAAATTTCTCCAGCTGCTCATTCTAGCGGTGGAAAAGTTTTGACTATGACCGTTTAGCGGAAAGGGTAAGCTGAAGAGGCGTAGGTTGAGTGCGAGTGGAATTGAAGTTGTCCAAGGTCCAAACCCTGCCGTGCGTATTAAAGCCCTGGCTAGATGGGTTTAATAATCCTTTTTTTAAGCGGAAAAAAATTATTATTAATATCTTCATATTTGGTTTAAATATAAAAATTTAAGTAAAAATCAATAAATAATTTTTTTATATATTTGATAAATTATTTTTTATTAACTTTCTATATATTTTATCAAGATTTACTAAAAAATTAATCAACGTCACCTATGCATAAATGCCAATGATTATCGATGATAACGTGGTACATGTCGATGAAAAATAGACTTATTATTTCTTCATCCTTTTTCATTTTTCAAAACATTTAAAATTTTATTTTATTTTCTATTTATAATACCAGCTCTGTTTTTTATTATAGAATAAATTTTCTTCAATAATAATTTAGTTATATTTTAATTACTTTATTAATCGAGTGTTGTTCATAAATTAATAAACATTTGTTCGATCTCAATTTTTTTAAATTCATCTTTTTAAAACTTTTTTTAAACCACATATTTTATAGAATTCACGATTTTTATCAACTTTTTAATCATACATTTCATTAATTTTTGTCACGATTTACTAAAAATCTAATTTTTAGTCAAAGCAAAAAAAGGTGCTAAAATTATTGAAATATTTACATTTGTAGCATTGCTAACAAAAATTTGTTCGTTATATTAAGTTATTCTCATATTATTATTTTTAACTAACGACATAATTTTCTAAATTATTTTATTTGACAGAAAAAGACCATAGAGGTAAATTAAATAAATTGAGATACTTTTTTCGAAAAAAATAATAAAAATGTTAAATCGTCATTTTATTTGTTATTTTGTCTCTTTTCATCTATAATATTATTCTTTTACTTTTTATTGCTTATTCTCTTCAGAATGTTCATTGATAAACTAAAATTAAAAAAAAATGTTTTTCAATTGTTGCAGACAGAAAAATGTGACTATAGTGATATAAATATTTAAAATAAAAATTTCTAAATTTCTCAGCTACAAATTCAAAAGATGATATTCAATTTTATTGACTCGCCCGTTCTCATTTCTTCAATCGGAACCATATAAACCCTAAAAGATGACTGTAGATGGATGCATATTTCTAAACAGAAGTACATTACCATTTGGTCATGTCACAAAACGTACTTATCAGTTCTAGGATCAACTCCAAAAAGTTAAAATTGCTAACTAAACTAAACTTTCATGCCGCTTATTACGTTGAGAGGCATGTTCCTTGATTTGCTAGTATAAATCATATTACAACAAAATTTCACAAGATGTCAGGTCTTGGCCGTTCGTGCACCAAAACTTTGCTCCGGAGTTCTCTTTCCTGCGAGAAGCAAAGCTTAAAAGTAACTTTCAAAAAACAAGTAGAAACATACTTTACTGAGAAGTCGAGCTGAGCCGAATATCCTCTGGAAACACGCAGTCATGACATCCTCTTCATCTTGGGGAAAAGTAACAAGGTTACACACTTCAGTAAGATTTTGATGCATAAACATATCTTTTGCAGCTGAAGTTTCAGTTCAAGCTTCAATGGATATATCCTTGGAGATGGGAAAACGTCCCCAAATCTGAAACAAGGCCATCCATTACAGTATGTAAACAGGGATCACCGATGAAGAGCACATGGAGCCAGTGTTATGCAACATTGTCCGTGGATCCACTTTCTCTTGACCAAGGTCCCAACAGGTTCTTAGTTATTTTCATTTATAAAGATGTGGCAGCCTGGGAGGATTTGGAGATATCAGAAACTCTAACTGATCTTACGTGACGAAGAACAAAATGCAGTTCATCGAATAGAAGACACGGCTTCCTCAATTCTCCGTATGACTACACTCAGACTGCTTCCATTTTCAAGAGCTTTGACAGCAGCACTGTGAGCACGTTTATGCCATTTGAGCAGATTGTAAGATTGAAGCACCGACCAACGCGCTTGATTTGACATCTATTGCAAAAAATGCCCCGTGTCAGAGTTCATACTGAAATGAATGTTTGCCGGGAATTTGCAATCAAACCCCTTGAACTTATAAGCAACTTGCATTTAGCTATCACAAGTAATGAAAATTGGTAAGGAGAATTCTTTATATTACGTTCCAGTCAAGTATTTGTCCAAATTCTAAGAAGACTAGGAGCTTGATCGGGAGTGATTTTTCTAAGTGAGAGATAAAAAAATTTTAAGAATGTGATTAAAAAGTAAGAAAAAATTATGAGTATCATAAAATGTGTAGTTGAAAATGAGTTCAGGGTTTGGGAGAATGTGAGAATAAAAAATAAGGAAAAATTATGAGTCCCATAAAATGTGTGGTTGCAAATGAGTTTGGGGAAAATTGGTTTTCAAAAAATCTCTCTCAGATAAGCTCTATATTTCCCCTAGTTCACAATAAGCTGTAATGTGTCCTCTCTAATAAAGTCATTCCATACATAGTTCCAAACATACCTACCTAAACAGTTTCCAATCCTTCCTTCTCAACTCTTTTCCCAAAAACTGTCCACTACTACATCTTAGCTGCCTCTACTATCTCCAAAACAATAATTACCAACACTAGATATCCACCAAATATTGTTTCCACCTTGCTCAGGCCTTTGATTACCCTTTCTTCACTCACCACCAAATGTTATCACCGTTTTATGTTTCCATCATCATCTATTGGTTCAAATCATCATCTCTAACCTCAGCTACAAGTTTTATCATCATTGTCTCCACCTATGCCATGAACTATTGCCTCCTAAGTCCTACCATGGCAATTGAATCATGACATCCCCAAGCGACATCACCCAATCAACCCTCTAACGATGACTATAGGGCCAGCATAAGACAATCAAAACTTGCAACTTCTTATTCCAATCAGCATGATAGTAATTTGGGGGCCTCACTCATTTATGTGCTCGTTCATCAATGATAGAAGAATTTGAATTTGAGCATCAGGATGACGAAAATGAGATTGTCTGGACAACATTACGATTGGAAGGGACTTGTTTATGATGGTGGTAGAGCCCATGGGATCATTATTGTTTGGCTGGGTAATCACAGTGGTGAACAGTGCAGTTTCAATTATAGTTGTACTCCAGTAGTAACAGGGTAGTAAATTATGTTCAAGATTGGACATTGTTGAGTATATATGTGATTTTCTTTTGTCCTTCACCTCTCTGTATAGAAAAATACAATTTCTGGTAGCTTAGTGGCATTTCACATTTCTTATTTTATTATGCTTGTGGAAGAACTAAACTAAGGACATGTTTGGGGAGTGTTCATAAACGATTTAAATTATAAAAAGATAGCAATGAATAGAAGATAAGTGGGTAACACTTTTGGGTCCCTCAAGTGGATAAAATGTGGCTTGAGTGTTTATAAACATGAGCCAAACATAGGCTAATAGATCCATTAATGGAATAGAGAGCAACTCAACCCGAACAGAAGTGTCTCCAGAAAATTTATAATACTTGTACGTAAGTTTCCCAAGAAGAGGGCCTGATTGTTTACTTCCATTATTTACCACAGGAAACTGTTATGATCAGAAACAGACCTGTGCAACAGAGAGTGGAGGTTCCAGAAGAACACAGATGCTCCTAAATAGATTTTCATCGTTTTCTCCACCCTCAGCATCCCCATAGACGAGAGCCTCTGCTGCAATCCCAGCAAAGAGAACCATGCAATACCTGACATTTTCCAGCAATGCAACATTTTATTAAAGGAATTGAATGTTTACATGAGTTCTTGCAAGAAAAGATTTACAACTACATCCACTCAAGCTAAAATCCAAAGCTTTAAGCATTAGAGAACCTATTCTGAAAATCTAAAAGTGAAGCAAAGAACAATTGGAAGCAACTTTGACTAGAACCTCACACTACAACCTGTCAAAGGCAGTGCCACTAACACGGCCTTCAGCAAGCTCATTTTGCAGTTTCTCATCCCAAAACTGAGTTCCCGCCTGCAAAAGCCACATCCAGATAAATATGAGGCCATGAAAAACACAGAGTATGATCATCGAAACAAGATATTGGCAGGTAATGGAAATCATAAAGAAAGTTCAAAATGATTAATTTTTTATCCAAAAAAGTTGTCATAGAAACATAAGTTTTCAAACATCACTTGTAAATTATTTGAATTTCCCGGGCAGGGAAGAAAAAACTCAATATTGGAAACTAAATTCTATCTTGTAAGACTTCTCTCTCTTCAAAAAACTTCAAGACAAATGATGGCAAAACAAAATTCAACGATGTTGAATTTAGTGTGTACTATATGCTGATTGACAAATTATAAGACACAATGTTCATCTAGTAAGGAAGAAGCCTATAAGAGCAACAACTGGTGTGGTGAACTTACAAAGAAAAAAAAAGTAACTCAAAAATTTCATGTCAGCAATATAACACACAGGATTAAGTTAACATAATGATGAATGATATCATGAAATATGACACAACAGCACGTGCCAGATTAGATATACCTGCCCCTGAATGCCCATTTGCATTGCAACAATTGGGTCTAAAATTACACCTCGAATTGGGCAACCCATCAGGTATGCTGCAAATTCAACATCTATGTTAAATAGGAGAACAGACAAACTACAGCTGTATTCTTCCCAGAATCAGAGTTTTTTAGTAAGCCTCTATATTATTCCCAAAATCACAGGGTTTAAGCGTAATGGAAAACACGACAATGTTCAGCTATTATTTCTTTATCCAGGCTGTTGGGCAGACTGCAGAGTATGCAGGTTATAAGTGTATTAGGCATTATGTCATAAAGCACTAAAAATGTATTCTGGGCATCATATGCACGAAACAGTAATCCTGAAGTTCCTAAAGGTGGCCCTTAATTTTTAATAAAGACATGGTAATCATGTATGGCTGGAGTTTTGACATATTTTGCTTGGTCATGCAGTACCATTTCAACATATTGATGGTGAACATAGCTTACCTACAAGAAGATGACCAGCTTCATGCACTAAAATGCGGCGCTTATATGGAGGCCAGTAACTTGAGATTTGGGCTAAGCATGAACCGCCAAGAACAATAGCATCTAACATGGCCAGCCCCAATACTGCTGCTAGGTTAGGTCTGATATCTATTCCTTGATTCAGAAGAAAAGACACTCCAGCAAACAGAAAGATCGAAACAACACTAGAGCTTCCAGAAACACCCCATTTTTTTGGTGAAAATTTTGACGCTGGAACAGGAAAAGTAAATAGAGGAACAAATAATAAAGGAGGTCGATACATATCTACAAAACAGTATAGAATCTTAACTGCTTCAACTAAATATGGTAAACAGAAATACTAATTTATGTAAATGGTAAGAAGTACGACTGGTAACGCCTCTGAAAAGGTTGCGTTGCATTTCCTATCTCCATGTGGGAATTGTACCTTCTAAACCAGTTGAAGTCTTCAACACAGTTGGTGTAACTTCTCTTGGTCCCTCCAATACTGCACAAGACAATTATTCAAGCGTTTGCTTTCATAATGCTCCTGAAGATAGGTTTATGCATCCAGAATGACTTTGAGCAACTAGTGCATTCCACGTGGAATAAAATATTTGGTGTTGGAAAGTAAAGTTATACCATAAAAGAGCAAAAATCCATAAGATCAAGTATTTGAATACATCGATTAAAAAACTTTAGTAATTTTTTAACTCAACAACATAAAGGAAATTGATAAGGATGTTTTCACCATTATCTGCACATAGAAGTTACGGTAAATTGATAATTTCACTCAGTGATAGAGGAACCATTCAGTAATTTAACCCCTCCAAGTGGTATAATGTGGAAGAACAACCCAAGTAGTTCAACACCACTAGTCACCCTACGAACAAATCAGTGTTTAATTCCCATGCAGGTTGTCAATTAAAATACCCCATCATGTATACAGTACAGGTGAGTAATCTATCTATCTCATACACACACATACGCACTCAAGCACCAGTGGCTAATTTTACTGCATGACTAGATTAGGCATTGAAGTCCCAGCTGATCATGTACCAAAGCCCCCGATATCATCTGTTTGATGCTAGGTTGTGGGGAAACCAAAACTCTTTGGAAACTCCAAAAGGTTTCCTAATTTTTTTTATTTTTTAATAAAATTTGGAAACCTTGAGGAAACTTACGAACCTTTTGACCAAAATATTTGAAAATTTAGATTAAGAATTGCACATTATTATGGACTTTTTACAGGTTTCAACTAAGTATTAACTTAATTCCAAGTGTCAACTATATACTCGCATAATTTCATGCTTTAATTATTATAATACAGTGAAATTAACAAGTTAGAACAACCTAAATGGGTGGCAAGATGAAAATATGCAACCAGAGTATGTCGAATAATATATTTCAACCACATTGAGGAAAACTATCCTTCAAACCGGTTTATAAGTAGAAGGTGTCTAGGTGATTATAAGCTCACAGGTAAAGCCCTCGGTTAGGTCACTTCACAAAACCACTGTTCTACTGCAAGTAGCCCTGAGTCTACTCAGGTCCATTGCATACACGGATCGTCCTCAGAAGGGCGATACCAATCACTGCAATCACGTTGAAATGGTTCGAAGAACGGACAAGCCTTATACTATCTATGTGGGACACAACACAATTAAAGTATTTACATAATAGCAGCTCAATTTACACTGCACAACATTCACTAAAAATCATACAAAGTGTAGAACGATTGATTAATCTATAGGAAACATGTAAATTACCAATATTGCGGAATTTTCCGAAATTGGGCAAGAACCCCCTGTCTTTCAGAAAAGCATAAGCACTACCCACAAGCCTCATATCATCAGCATTCAAGCACGTGTCCAGAACCTCCCAATCCCTATCCGATCCAAACAAACCCAACTCACCACCTGACAGCTGGGTTGACTCAATCAAAGAATTTTCAGATTCAATGGGTATATCTTTCAAGAATCTGAGAGCTTTGGCCAGGTCTTTATGCTTCACCGCCTCCTCGTATTCCTGCCACTCCCTTAGAGCCCTGGTTCTGCTGCGTGCACGATCCTTTCTGGATACAACTTGGGCACGTGTTGAAAATGGAAATGGGTGATATATGATAGGGTCATTTGGGCGCGTAATCCCATTGTATGGAAGCATTGGAGCGTTAATTGTCGTGTGTAGAGGAGGAAAACAGAACAATCCAGCCATTGGAGATTTTTTATTCTTTGCACTGAGATTCACGTTTGCTAGAGAATTACTTCATTGGAGCATGATTGGATATAAACGTTTGAAGTAACTTTATCTCCCATGATTTTTTAACTTTTTTCTAAATTAATTAATTAACTTATTTATTTTAACTTAAGGATGGAAATTATTTGGTAAAAATATGTCTTGAATAGTGAATTTTTGGAGAATATGTGATTAAAAGATATATAAAAAAATTATATTTATGTGCAAAATATTACATAAAAAAAAAGGTTTTGAAATAATTATTATTAAACATGGGCTTAATTAATAAAAATATTATTTTAAAATTTACTTATGACTTGTAAATTACAACTATTAAGCATGACCAGACATTGGTTGTTTCGAATACTTGGATCCAATCCTAATTTGTCCCTAATCCAGCCCATTCATAGTCCAAGGTTCGAGGCATTAATGGAGGCCCATCATCTATGAGGGTAGGTTTGGCATCGCTAAACTTTTTAAATTTTTGTTCTTGGCAGGTTAAACATATTTTTTATTGAGATTCACGACTCACTACCACCTATTACCACATAGTGGGATCCGTTGATTCAATTATGTGTAATTTTATTTGTTCTGGCGTGTGAGTAACTCAATATTTGTTCGATACTGAGTTGAGCATTAAGCATGAAATGGATGAGGTTGATCATTGATGCTATTATGCCCTAACCTTTATATGGATTTTTATCGATGTGGCATTGAAGTTATTTATTAATCGACCTGTGTGCATTTCTTGAAGATGTAGCGAAAATATAGGTAGTGGTGCATCCATGATGCCATGATAATCACAACACATGTACTGGAAATGAGTGATTATGATCGATTTATTGGTTGTTTGGTCAAATTTGTAGTTTTTGATTGAGTGCCTAAGGGTTAGTTCTTCGTGTCAACTCTAAGTACGATAAGGTGGAGAGCCAACTAGTTGAATAACGTACTTACTCAACATTTAGACTTTGACGTGTAATTTACTAGTGGGAGGGGTTTACATGAGTTGATGAGCAAATACAAATACCAAGTAGACCACCACTAGTATCGACAGAGAGATGTAGACACTAAAACGTTACAACACGCAAGTGGTGACCGATTAAGTGACATTGCAACTTGATCAACCTCATATAGAACATGTGGGTCTATTAATGAAATAGTACTTGTGCTTGCCTCAAAGTTAGTTTTAACGAGACAAATAGTGTTAGCATTGACTATCTCGATCGAGTGGCATGTCTACCCGATCGAGACGCATGTGTCAACTAGGATGCACACGATCGTCGTATCTTTCCCAAGCTGAGTAAACTTATCCATCGACTTTACAAGGTTTATGGGTTTCGCTCCATTGTTATAGGTTGATTTTTAAATTTTTTACAAGTGATCACTCGACGGGTGTTGATGGTGTATACGTATGCAAGTTTAACAATTGTACGATCATAATTTATTATATATTTTTGAAATTTTATATATACGCAACATGTTTGATGTTCTAATTAAATCGAATAAATCGGTGAGCTTGTATGACAATTGACACACGTTTAATTAGTTAGTTATTTCCTAATTTTATTAGTCGTATACACTTTCACGTACCAAATATGCACTCAACGGACATGTGACGGTGAATAATTTTAAATAATGATTAAAAGAACAGAAATTTATTTCCAAGATTCCTTCTTGTAATGAACACGGTTTCATATCTCATTAAAAAGGAAAAATGGGATTAACCTATAATGATGCATTTGATTGCGAATATGAAATTTGCATAAAAAGAAAATAAATTATATTGCCTATATCTTATTTGTATGTAAATTATTAATTAAATGTATTTGATTGATTTAATTTTCAATATAGAAAATATTATACATATTCATTTTTTATTGGTGGATAGATGAGGGAGAGAAAGAGATGGCGAATTACCTAAAAAATAAAAATCACTACGCCCCAAATAAAATATTTTCCTTGTTTAAAATAGTAGGAAAATATTTATCGTGAAAAAAATTATCAATCAAACGGTACAAAAGTAAAAAATTAGACGAAAAATATTGACAATCAAAGACAACCAAAATGAAATGACCATAACTATTTGCTACGGGGCATTTGGGATGAACACTTAAGAACATAACCATGTAGCAAGCTCCAAAGTAGACAATATATATCAAGTGGAATTTGACGATGTTGGGCCACTAAGATGAGTGATTGTATCATACATTGTTCATTATCACATCAGTTCCGCTAGACTTGTATCATGATTGATAGGCTTGTTTGACTATTTGACGTGACATACAATTTTATCATCTATTTTAACAACGTTTATTCAAATATATAGCCTCAATTTTGACACCTCAAAAGATGTCAAACTTGATGTAAAAAAAATGGATGTACAAGTAGATCAATCTTATCACATAGCAAAGTGATAATCATTTCTAAGTGAGAGGGCCACCCAAAATTGCTATGAGACCTTTTGGCTGAAAGCCCAAAATTAAATCGTACCCAAAGCAAACAATATCATACTAGTGGACCATGATGTAATACTTATAATTCTTCACTATCTACAAAATATGATATCAAAAGTAATGTTCATAATAGAGTGTGTTTGGTAGAGATTAAAATCGGATTAAAATTGAAAAACTAACTGTTATTGTTGACTTTTATTAAACGAGTGGAACCCAATAACGACTATATTTTAAATTTTATTTGGCTTTTAATCGATACCAAACAAGCCATATTGGATTAGATCGAAAACTATGACAAAATAAAATTTTAATTTTTTCATGCCGTGTGCAAATTCATTTTTAACCCATTTTCGGACTATCCTATCTCCAACCGTTAAACAATTAGCATCGCGCATCTAAATGAACGTTCTCGTCTATTTTTCCATTAGTCAAATTGAATTGTATATTCAAAAATGTTAAAGGCTAAATAGTCATTCTATTATGATTCTAAATTAAAATGCTGGAAGGAAAATATAAAATCAAAATAAAAATCAAATTTAAGAAAAAACAAAAATGTAGAATCATTTTTCCTCATTTCCTTCTTTTTCTGGTGTCAAAATGGGCAAGTCCTTTTTTTTTTTTTTAATTATTATTTATTTATTTATTGATGAGCGTCTCCTTCTAGTCTTTTCATTTTGAAAAGAAAGTACTAATTGTGACAAAAATGTAAAAGAGGAAAAACAAAACAGAAAATTCTGGCCAATTAAAAGGCAAAATCAAGAAAAAGCAAAAACATAAACCAAGCAGCCACAAAACTTCCATGCTCTGCACAGTGAGCGTGAAAATCATCGAAGATCTACAACCTCAGCTCAACGATAAGAGAAATCCTTTTAACCCAACTCTCCACCTCATTCTCCACGTCCACATAAACCCCACTTCAATCTCCACATCACTCCCTCTTTCTCTCTACAACTCCACATAACAAAACAAAGAGATACAGAAAGAGAGACGCTGAGCAAGAATGGCTTCAACAGCAGCATCACCAGCCTTCTGTGCCATCCCAAAGATCTCAGCCACCACTAGGGCCGCCACATCCGCCACTAGCATCCTCCTCAAGACCCCTCTTCGCGGCCTGGGTTTCACCGGAGCCGCTTCTGACCCACTTCTCGCCCACCATGTAGCCACTAAGCTTCGATCTTTTAAGAGCTCTTCTGCCAAGTCCGTGAGGGGCGTCGCCTCTATGGCCAAGAAGAGTGTAGGAGACCTCACTTCGGCCGAACTCAAGGGTAAAAAGGTGTTTGTTAGAGCTGATCTGAATGTCCCACTCGATGATAATCAGAACATCACTGATGATACCAGGATTAGAGCTGCTGTTCCCACCATTAAGCACTTGATTAGCAACGGTGCCAAGGTTATTCTTTCAAGTCATTTGGTAAGTCGAAATTTATAATTTTATGAAGACTATAGTTGTTAATATTACTGTATCTGATTGAATTTTTCCATGGATTTCTGCATTTTGGTGCATTATACTAACTGGTTTTTTTTTATTGTTTGACTATGATTTACTGGAACTGATCTAATTTAATTCCTATGATTCTGTTGCCTAAGATCAATCTCGGATTAGATTTCTATTGCAAGAGCATGCTTGAAATGTGATGGGCGTATTGTTGCTATTTTGGAATGACCCAATATCACCCTTTGAAAGGTGTCATTCGATGTGAGGCTTAAATGGAGTGAGCTTGGGATGGATTCCCAGACCCGATTCTAGGTGGTATAGGTTGGATTGCACCTCCCCCATGAGCTATTGCTTTTGGGCAAGGTGGTTGCATTGTCCTACATTAATTTCAGTCCGGGGTCTAATAGTTGAATTATGCCTGGTTCTGTAATACTCAAAATTATATCTATTGGTGCAATCTAATTGGGACATTAATCTGGAAATAATAAACCATTCAGTCTCCTAATAAGCTAATATAATTAGGTTCGTTATGTTTTCTGTGTATGAGGGTGGCTAATGTTTTCGAATCCCATTTTCCAACATTGTTGATTTTCTAATTCTAGTTTTGTATCATTGTTTTGCAGTGCATCATTAATGTTGTTTTTTTTTTTTTTTTTTTTTTTTCCTCTCATTGGTCTCTATTGGTGACAAATATTTCTTCGTTGTTTGTCTTTACTCTAATAGTTATGCCAGTATAATTTTGGTGTACATGATTTCACCGGCAACTCTTGTTCTTTCCTGGCTTTTCAGGGACGACCAAAAGGCGTCACTCCAAAATTTAGCCTTGCACCTCTCGTTCCTAGGCTATCTGAACTGCTTAGTGTCTCGGTATGTCTTTGTCAATATTCAAAGTAAAAGTTGTGCTGTAAAGGAAAAAGAATATAGGAGTTTCGTATTATAATATTTGATATGCCCCTATCTGGTGCGGATTAAAATCTAAGTCAAAGTCAATAATTAATTTTAGCCACACGTTTCATGGCATCCACAACAACAACACATTTCATCAAAATCTACTGAAAGTTGATTTTTATCTACACCAAACAGGGGCTATATGATATGATACAAAGGCTACCAAAAGTAACGGATTTTGTTTTAACTTTTATCCCTTGATGTATAATGAACAGGTTGTGAAGGCTGATGACTGCATTGGTCCAGAGGTTGAAAAGTTGGTTGCTTCGCTACATGAGGGCGGCGTTCTTCTTCTTGAGAACGTTAGGTTTTACAAGGAGGAAGAAAAGAATGAGCCTGAGTTTGCTAAGAATCTCGCGTCATTGGCTGATCTATATGTGAACGATGCATTTGGTACCGCACACAGAGCACATGCTTCTACTGAGGGAGTTACAAAATTCTTGAAGCCCTCCGTTGCTGGTTTCCTTTTACAAAAGGTTAGATTTTCTTGATTATACTACTACTGATTTATACCAATGACTGAGCAATAGTATATCGGGTTTATAATATACCATTTTACAGAGTGAAGAAGTTCTAATTTGCTGTTTCAGGAGTTGGACTATCTTGTAGGGGCAGTTTCAAACCCTAAAAGGCCATTTGCGGCAATTGTCGGTGGTTCAAAGGTGTCGTCTAAGATCGGAGTGATTGAATCACTTTTGGAGAAGTGTGATATCTTGCTTTTGGGTGGAGGAATGATCTTCACATTTTACAAGGCACAAGGTCTTTCAGTTGGATCTTCCCTTGTGGAAGAAGACAAGCTGGATCTTGCTACATTGCTTCTTGAGAAGGCTAAAGCCAAAGGAGTTAGTCTCTTGTTACCTTCAGACGTTGTTGTCGCAGACAAGTTTGCTCCTGATGCAGATAGCAAGGTCTAGCACTTGAGATATCTGCCAAAATTTTAAGTTGAAATTTAATTGCCTCCAGCAATATTTTATCGAACTTTTGTTTCATAGAATTCTAGGCGTCTTGATTTTCTAATGCAAAGCTAACAGTTAAAAGGCTACATTGTTTGTTGGTTATTGCAGATTGTGCCGGCATCTGGTATCCCAGACGGCTGGATGGGATTGGATATTGGACCAGATTCCATTAAGACATTTAATGATGCCTTGGAAACAACAAAGACCGTTATTTGGAACGGACCAATGGGAGTGTTTGAATTTGATAAGTTTGCCGTTGGCACAGTGGTATGGAATATCCGAACTTTTTCATCTTTTCAAAATGCCAGTCCACGTAGATAATGTGTTCAGCAGATCTAGGTCTATTTTCATTTTGTTGTGTCCATTGGGAAAACTTTGTGCTTTTAAATCAACATAATCAATTCCATCATACAAGTCGACATTTCCATTATTCTTGAAAGACCGCGGTAGATAGTGTTTGTAACCCACTAGGAGGTTTTTTTAGATAAACGATGTTGCACCTGAAACATGGTTCTGCTTTGTCCAGGATGGTAATCACGAATCTTACCTTATTATCCTTTTTCCGCATCCCTAAATCTAGAAGCATAGGGTAAAAATTAGACGTTTATTGAGAATGCGATTTTGGTTGCAGGCTGTTGCAAAGAAGCTAGCTGAACTTAGTGGGAAGGGAGTTACAACTATTATTGGAGGTGGAGATTCAGTTGCAGCTGTAGAGAAAGTTGGAGTTGCCGATGTGATGAGCCACATATCGACTGGTGGTGGTGCCAGTTTGGAGCTCTTGGAAGGCAAAGAGCTCCCCGGTGTCCTTGCCCTTGATGAAGCTGTTCCAGTTGCCGTGTAAGGTTTATATATATTATAGATAAGATTCTAATTCATTTTATTAACCCTATATCCTATCTTGATGTTCCATTTCTACTTTTGTAAACTAGAAAAGCTTAGTATACGAGGACGTTCCACTTTACTGTTTTGATTTAATGTCTTGATCAGCCTTTTCTTGTTGAAATGATGAGTTAACATTTGATGAAGAGGTGTCTCTTGAATCCAATTCTCTTGGCTATTCATAATTCAGATGCTAGTGACATATTTTAGACATGAAAAGGATAGGTAAGATTAGAGTTGCATATTCATGCATTTTGGCCATTACTGAAATTGCGATTTTTTTAGTTTTTTGAGTTTACAATTGATATGCTGTAGCATAGACGGGATAAAGCAGTAAATAAAAGTGATGGGATGGATGTAAATAAAAAATTAGGCATCACGAGAGTGTAAGCCCCGTTCAGTTAGTCCATCATTGGACCAAGTGAATAACTGTGAACAATCGGCCAAAGTACTCCAGGCATGGGAGGCTCTGAAGGCTCCACACTCGTCTCAGCCCTTGCACCAAGGCAACAGCCACCCACGCTGGAGGTCACCCATTACTGAGGCTGCATCTCTGCAGTGCGTGGCCCGGGGACTTTCCTGGGTCTGAGTCAAGCAAGCACTTGATATCATGACTCATTCACTTCATCTCGTGGTTTGTGTTTTGCGCTTATTATTGGTTATTTAACTCGTATAATATTTTACTTTGCCACCGATGTGGGATAGAATAATGCCGATGATGTCACAAATTTCAAGAACTTTCGGCCCAAGCCCGTGAATTAGAATTAAAAAGAATCCGCGCAGGCCTCCCACTTAAATTAACTTTTCATATGAGGCTATTAACCTTTTAAAAATTTAGCCGCATTCCGATAATTTCTTTCTTCTATCGTTTGTTTGGTCACCCTAATTATTTATCTTACATAACAACGATTTTAGACTTTAGTTTAATTTTTTTTTTTTTTTTAGAAGGACCTTCATGCATATATAATATAAAAAATGTATTATACAGTTATCGTAAACGACCTTCTTCTAAAAATCGAATAAAAAATTGTCTTCAAAGTCTTATCTTCTTTGTGAAGACAATTTGTAGATGGTAATATTTGAAGGAAGCAATAAAATCATTAGTTTTGCTCGAGAACTTTATTTCAAAAACATAAAACAAATCAATTTTTGATTAACCGTATATAAAAAAATATGCAAATGAAGCAAAATAATTTCTTTATTCTATCTTTTTATGTTTGGTCACCCCATTAGAATTTTAGCTTAAATTTATTATCCAGTATTTAAATATATCTAATTTTATTTTGATAGACATTTGAAATGTAAAATGTATTAAATAATCGTTGTAGATGACCTTCTTACTTCTTAAATTGGTTAGATCAATTCAACATTAGTTAAAATTGACCGTCGTTTTTATTTATTAAAAAATTGTCGTCTTCATGATTTTACGACGACAACAAAAGATACAAATAGAGGATGGAGGGAAGATGGTTTTTCAATTTTTTTACTATATTGTACTCAAAAAAATATTCTACTCGTTGAAGAAATTCAGATGGAAAAGACACAACCGAAAAATTATTTCAATCCCGATTTAGTTTAGTACCGATTAGAATTTCAAACAAAAGTTGAAGCAGCAAATCCCATTTTCTTTGTGAGCTGCAAAGGTGAGTTTTTATTGCTGGAAAAGGTGGGTATAGATAAAAGGGAAAAGTAAAAGAAATATATTAAAAAATAGCAGCGCCGCAAAATCATAACAAATAAACGATCGCGATGGGACTCGAACCCACAATCTCCCGCTCCGGAGGCGAGCGCCTTATCCATTAGGCCACGCGATCCTCTTGTGCTATGTTTTTCTTTCAATAACTAATAATAAATGTTATCTGAAGTGATTGTCAATCGATAAATTAAAGGGTCAACGTGAATAAAATAACGTCATAACTCGATAAACGAAATTAAATTGGATAAACTATGATGAATTGTGAGTTCTAACACTGAATTATCGAAGTTTTTCAAGTTAAGGTTATTGATCACTTTTGCTTAATTTTAGTTTCAGTTTAAAATCAAGAAATTAATTGAGTTTTTAATTTGTTTTAAGAGTCAAGATTAACTTATATTGATACTTGCATACAATTAAGAGAAATCGACATTCTTATATTGCACTTTATTACTTGTAGGCAATATTGACCAATTATGATTTTAAGAACGATAGTTTTTCTATTCTATTCGAGTGAATGTATGTAATATCGTAATCAACTTTATTGACTAGTAGATAATAAAAGTACCAATTTAAAGTTTCTTACAAATTTCAGGGATGATTCGTGAAGTAAACAGTCAAAAGACAAAAATATAAAGCCATTTGGGAAAATTACCCTGATTAAACCCTCTTAGCAGGCCCACTTTGGAATATGCACACATCATAGTGGAAATTGCAGCCTATCACAATTTATCACAATTTTAAAATTTTCATTTCAAAATTAAGATTTACAAAGTTTTTTTTTTACAAAGATCATATGATACTTAAAATTTTAAATATTAATAATTATATTACATTATTATTACAAAAATTAAATTAATCTATATACTCAACGTCCCAACCTATCCGAGCCACCGATTTCAAAACACTAAACATTTTTCATCTCTCTCTCTCTCTCTCTCTCTCTCTCTCTCTCGATTATCACAACAACGAAGTGACGCTAAACGCAGTAACAACGTAATGTTCGTTTACAGCAGAGTTGCGTTGTCACGAATTGCAGCGATGCCTGAAAATTAGCTTAGTTTTTTCATCTTTTCAAGCACATTAGAAACTAGGTTTGGTCATTGTTTTGGATGGTGTCGTAGTTGAGGTGACTAGTCGGTGTTGGTAGTGGCGCTAGCACCGTGGTTGTGGCAATGGTGATGGAATGGTTTTATTCGATTAAACCATTCAATTAACTTGTGGAGGCGGTGTTGTGATGTGGTGGTTGTGCTTTCGGTGGCGACGATGGTGATAGTGGTGGTAGTGGCGACGGCTATTGTGCGATAGGGTAGGGTGCATGGCGTTCGTAACCAATTATTTTGATTGATTGACCAAATAAATTGGTTTTGTGACCAATACATTGACTCGCAATTATGAACTTGTGACAGAAAAAATAACTTGTGATCAATTATTTGATAATTTGTGACCGTGAAATAAATTATGATTTATAAAAATTGTGACCGATAAATAAATTTAACATGTAAAATTTTCGATTTGTGACTTATAAAATTGGTCGATAAATAAATTGTAACCTATAAAAATTTTGATTTGTGATCGATGAATAAATTGTGACTTATAAAATTTTTGATCTGTAACCGTGAAATAATTTGTGATCTATAAATTTTTTGATTTGTGATCGAAAAAGAATTTGTGACCAAAGTGTATAGAATTGTGACATTAATATATTTAATTAATATCTGATTTTGAAAATAATAAACTTTGTTTTTTAATTTTGAAATGGGTCAAATTTAATATCTTAAATTTGAAACTTTTCCCACATCATATTTGGTTAGGTCATTCAATAGGTCCCAGCAATTGCGAGGAAAATAAATGGAAATCGAATATTTTCATAATACCTTTAACCATTAAAAAAAAGTTAAAATTGTGAAGTTAAATATCAAAACTCACACGATCTCTAACAGTTGGGATCGAGTCAAAGTCACCATCCTCACAGTTTCTTATTTAGCATCTGATAAATTTTTGAGATTTTAAAGTTGAAGCAGATGAAAAATTAGAGATTTTTAAGAAAAAGATAAAGTTTAGCCGTGGTGTATTTATTAAAACTCAGAATTCTTCCTTTTTATTATTTTTATTAAATTGGGTATATAATTATTATTTAAACTATGTTTTAATTGTTGTGTAAACAAATTATTGAGTCTATTTGTCCAATATCATTAGTGTAGAAATCGACCGTACTACACTCACAAAATATATTACCAAATTTTTGACAAAGGCGCCCCTCCAATACAAGTGTCCAATTTATCAAAAAATTGATAAAATATTTTCTACAATTAGATTTATCCTGTAGAAATATACAATTGTTCAAAATTTAAAGCCAAAATAAAGAGATTTGACTACACCACTTTTAAAATACCCCGTAAAACAAAAGGCGATCTTTAATTATTCTACAAGAAACCAGCTACAGAAACCATCTATCTGCTTCAACACTGCGATTGCAATCGCATTTCGTCGGAGAAGTTCTCCAAAGTATACAAATCTCTGATCTCTCTCCTTAAATATTCGTTAATCAGTTGAAATTGCAAGTATATATATATATATATATATATATATATATATATANTTAAATTTGCAATTGGTTCATTTCGTGTTTATCACAGGGGATGTGGAGCTGTACTTGTAGGTTCATGTTTCCGAAATAATTTCTTTTTGTTTTCCTGTTGGAAATCAATGGCCAGTATGTCAAAATTGAAACTCTTTTAGGGCTTTGAGTTTTGTGTTTTGGGATAAATTTTTATCCATCAAAGATATTATTTAGCCAGAGAGTTTTTATTTTTTCTACTACACTCGACATAGACATAGAAATAGTTACAATGTATTTCTTTTTCAGTCTTTCTTTTCAGTTCATTCTACAGGAGCTTAGTTAAAGTTTAATCTACAAATCAATGGGTGACAGTCAGTATTCTTTCTCTCTCACCACTTTCAGGTATGCATTCACTGAGTATGTGTTCTAAATTTATTTTAATTTCAATATAAAATAGTTAAATTGCACTTATTTAAGGGCATATGAATACCGTCTCTATTAAATTCGGTATATGCATGTATTGATTATCATTTTTCATTGGCACAGCCCTTCAGGAAAGCTTGTTCAGATTGAACATGCCTTAACCGCAGTTGGTTCTGGTCAGACATCTTTAGGGATCAAAGGTAAGTATGAAACTTTTATTTCGATATTTTTTTTATATGGTAAAACTTAATATGTAGCATTCGTATAACTAGATTGTTTAAAAAGGTGACTTGGGCCGTTGCTATGTTTTTCATGAGCACTGCATTAGAATACACTGAATATTTCAGCACATGATAAATGTCTGTTGATGATGAACTTCTCTGATTACTGACCTTAAGTGCATTGTTTAAAGTTTTGATATGTGGTTAATCCTCAATCCTCACCTGCTAAGTCTCATAAAGACATAAATTTACACTCTATTTAGCGATTTAAAATGACGTCGCTGGTATATTGGTCTCTATATGTGTATACTGGATTGTTGATGAATGGAAAAATGAAAACGTATTTGTGAACAACAGCATTTCAGGCAAAGGTTAGACAGGTGGTGCTTTGTGGAGCGAAATAAAAGTTTTGCCTGTTGCTTCTTATTGAATGTAGCATACGTTGGTTTTATGTGAAGAAAAATGGCACTTTATTGAAAATCACATGTCTTGACATGGTACTTACTTATATGCGGGTTTAATTGCAGCTGCTAATGGTGTTGTTATTGCTACAGAGAAGAAATTACCATCTATCTTGGTTGATGAAACATCCGTAAGTATATTTTACGGGCACATTGGTAGCTTTTGAGTTCTGGTGGTTGCAGTTACCATCCATTCTTTATTTTACTTTTGTATGATGAGCTATATCTAAGTTCAGTATCATTTTTGCCTCTCTGATGTGGTAATGGCTATTCTATGCCAAGGCAGCAGTGGCGGTCCTAATTATAGGCAAGTTGGCGATCGCCTAAGGCCCTGCTTTGGTGATGACCCCAAATTATGTAAGGTTAATTGGATAGTTGAAGAAAAACGAAAATTATATTTATGAAATTCTTTAAAATAGAATTATCAATTTATCATACGCAAACACAAAAAACTAATAAAAATTGAAAATATAAAAATCTTTAAAAAAACATATACATGGCAAAACTTATCACTTACATTTATTTATCTCATAAATATATCACAATCATTGCTTTCTCTCTTTCTATAACTAATTTGACCATTTATCTTCCAAACATCCCTTCTTTTTTTTAACCAAACAAAAGGTCTCTTTCTCTTCAAATTCCACGTCCAACAGTCACCCACCATAATTTCTTGATAAAATCCTATCTTCGATCAACAATGTCACAAGAAATGTTGAATGGGTTGGCCATGGTATCTATTGAAAAAGAAGTTTTAAAACAAATTGATTGTAATAGTGTAATTGTTGACTTTTTATGAAAAAAATTCTAGAAGAGTAAATTTAATTTAGACATTTGAAAGTTTTAAATTAATGGTTTTGTAATTTTGAATATTTTTTTTATATATATATATGGCCCCATATTTGAAGTTGGCATAAGGCCCCGAGAATATAAGGGTCGACCCTGCAAGGCAGCCTTGGCATTTATAACAATATAAACGTGTGAAGTGTAAATGCACCTTTTTTCTGGGTATAATCAAAGAAAATATACACAAGAATATTTCTTTAATGTGGATTTTATTGACAAATGTGTCCACGTTTCATGAAGTTTCTTAGATGTAGTCAAATAGAGATCAATTTGATTTTACTCTTGCAAAAATATGAGAGGCGCTTGTGTTAGTTGATAACTTGGCATGAATGATTTATCATGTGGATTGTGTTTGCATCTTACTTGGTGCTTGCCATGATGTAAATTGAAGTATATAATCGTTTTGCAGCATTTCCTTTTTTTTTTTTTTTGGATCACCATGTTTTCATCTTTTGCTTTTTATGATATGAAGAATTTGAGTTCTCAATTGATAGCTGACAGTTTTAAGTTTACATTACTATTGTCAACTATCAAGAATTTTTATGCTGTTTTTACTTTTAGTGCAAATCTAGCACCTTTCAAAAAACTTTCGAAATTATGGTATAAATTGGTTTGCAATTTTTCTTAACTGTTAGAGCATCTCCTTTTCTTCCTTCATTTATACATATTTTCAATGCCTTTGATGACTGTCCTTGGCCCCTTTTCTTCTTCCAGGTGCAAAAGATTCAGATTTTGACTCCTAATATTGGAGTTGTTTACAGGTTTAATACTAATTTATCTTGAAGACGTTTTTGTTGACGCTTAATTTCATGGGATACCTTTGCCGTTACTATCCATTTAAGTACACAAAATAAACTAATGATTCTATTTTAAGCATGTTAGGGTCATATGCTTTTAAGAAAAATTCTTGAACCGTAGATTTATAGGCTGGGAATTTAGAGAAATATTTGATAATATCAAGAGAGGCCTTTAATTTAAGGCTCTCAGATTATCCTTTGATAATTCTACTGCTCAAACGCAAGTTTATCCTACATCATTGATCACACCTTAAATTATGGTTTATGAGAAACTACCATGGGATGTTTAGCCTCCATTTACATGTAATAAACTCACCGAGTCATTGAATATTTTATTACCATACCATGGGATGTTTGGCCTTCATTTACATGTAATAAACTTACTGGGTTATTAAATATTTTATGCTTGTATGCATTGCTTCTGTGCAGCTCATTGCAGAACTTAACCTGTTATATTTTCTCTTTGGGCAGTGGCATGGGCCCCGATTCTCGGGTGTTGGTTCGAAAAAGTAGGAAGCAGGCTGAGCAATATCACCGGCTATATAAAGTACTTTTGTGTATTTTAATATTAATTTTATGGGTATCCGTTTCATATTCTTTTGCCATATAAATCTCTATATTATGATGGGAAGTGATTGAGTCTTGAAATATGGCTGCAATGGTTGAAGTGGTGCTAAAATCTATTGTTGTATGCATCTTCAGTACATTAATTTGTTGATCCAATAAAGCATCTCGAGTATTTCTTTTCCTGCACATCTGCTTCTGAACTAATCAAGTTTTTATGTTTCATCAATTAATCCTCAACACAAAGTAAATATGCATCTGGCTAGTTCATTATTTGTAAATTGGTTTGGGGATGTATGGAATATGCAATAATCGAGTTGATCTTTATCTGAACATATTGAAAGCAGGAGTCACTTGATTGACAATATCGTTTAAACTTTTAGTTAGGTCCTATTACACAGTTTTATTTGACTATCCACATTCTAATACAGCTTTTCTTTCCCCTAGTTATATTGGCAGACATTAATATTTCCTGACACTTAAGTATTAATTTTTTTTTTGGTTGTTGGGGGTTGGGGGGATCTTTGAACTTTTTTTCCCTCTTACCATTGAAAGCAGTTATTCAATTGCCTCTTCTTGAGCTTCTTTGTATGGCTGCACTTCTACTCGAATGATACTTGAAATTGTTAAGAAGTGGAACTTTCTTAGCATGAACATATCACTTAATGCTGATCAGTTTTCTTGTGCATGTAATTTGTAGGAACCAATCCCTGTTACACAACTTGTGAGGGAGACTGCTGCTGTTATGCAGGAATTCACTCAATCAGGGTAGCTATATTATATTGTTCCATTGTTTCACTTTCATTTTAGTGAAGCAAGTAGTGTTTGTTTCTGAAATTAATTTCGAGACTTCCTTTTTTCTAATACCAGTGATATCATCATGAGGCTGATGACCTTATCGTAGCACTACTCTCTGGGCCACGATTTCCTTTGCCCAACAACCCATTTAGTCCCATGCTGGTTTTTTTTATAGATTTGAGGTCTAAATTTTTAACGATTGAAATGTATTTAGCTTGTAGGAGATTGGCTAAGGCAGCAAATAGAGTATTTTGCAAATTTAATATTTGGTTTGCCTGATTAGGATTTATTAGCTATGCTTTGCTAATCCTTCTTCTCCGTGATATTTCCAATAACCCTTGGCATTGTGTCACATTCTGTTAACACATGATAACATTGGTCGAAGTAAATTATCTTTAGATAATTTTATTCACGCTCTATTTGATAGAGGTAAAGTGGCTACTTGCTTTAAAAACAAGATTCCTGGAAGAGAGAGTTAAATAGTGACTATATGAATGGACAATCTGAGCTCAGGACTTAACTATCACTGGGAGCAAAATTGGAGGACTCTTAATATGTTTCTTATTTAACCTTTCATAGAATTTTGAAAGGACTTGTTCGATATGTTTTTTCTATTATCATATCAGGCATACTTGCATTGCTTTTCTGATTCAATTCAATGGCTACTTTCTTTTAGTGGTGTAAGGCCATTTGGCGTCTCTCTCTTGGTTGCGGGGTTTGATGACAAGGGACCACAACTATATCAGGTATGTCAGTCATTTATTTTTGGCATTATCCTTGTATTTCCTATTCCTTTTTCCTTACGAAACTCATTTCTAATTTCTTTATAAACTATTGCAGATTGTGTGTTCTGCATTCTGGCATGAATTGCTTCTCAAATTATGCCCTCTAACAATTTTTTAAACACTGCATTTCTTAACAAACTATGCAGATATCATGTTATGCATTTTGGCATGAATTGCTTCTCAAATTACCTTTTAATTGTTCTTCTGTTTTTTGCATGGTGAAACATCTATTAATGGACTGAAACGATGGCATATTCTTTTCTTACCCATTGTTCTGCCCCATTAAATGGGTCGCCACTCTGAACTTTACAACCCTAAACATGTGTATTAGGATGAACTGTCTTTTTGCACCTTTGTAAAACTTTGCATTGTTTTGTTGGCTGAATGCTAAGCTTGTAATCAAATCATTCTCTATCTTTTTTCTGTAACTTTTTTTACCCTTAACTACATGTTTGTTCTATAGGTGGATCCATCTGGTTCGTACTTCTCTTGGAAGGCATCAGCCATGGGGAAGAATGTGTCCAACGCAAAGACTTTTCTGGAAAAGAGGTGGGTTGTTATTCATTTATTTAGATTTGATTTGCTAGGGTTCAACCATTGCCTTCCCTTCTCTTATGTCTGTACATATTTGGCATTTTCTACATGCCAGATATATTAATCTCTTTGAGCAATTTTGAGCTGTAGAAAATGTCTACTAGCTTTTGTTCCTTTAAAAATAGTCAATCTTGGCTTTCCAGTCTCTGGTTAATGAACTCTTCCTTGACTTCTCTTTTGTACGGAAGTTGGTTATTCTGAATTCATTTATGTTGTTTAAGATTGTGGACAATTTCCATTTGTTCAGAGAATTTGAGCATAGATCCCTCTGCTTGGAAGATAAAATTGTGACTGTTTAATGAAAGTCTGCCAGACTCATCCATTTGGACGAACATGGTTTGTTGTTCAATTATGACAAAACATAAATAGAAAAAATCACATGGTCTGTGATACGTTCCACTAGATTATGCTGACCTATATATTATTATCCAACTCCAAAAGGGAAAAAAAATTTAAATAACAAAAGTGTAAAGAAAGTAGTGTTCTAAAAGGCGTTCCTAGGCGTCGCCATAGATGCGATGCGAGGCGGAAACGCCAAGCCAAGTGGCTTGGCGCCTTATTTAGCGGTCGCTAGGCTCGAATTATTATCTTTTTTTTTTCTAAATTTTTTTTACAGTTCTTCTAAGTTTAGCCATCGTTTGAGCTACATTATTTTTTTCATTCTCATTTTTCTACTCATTTTCAACCACAAATTCTTCAATAAAATAATATTTTTCATCACATCAATAACTTTTCCTTCTTTTTCAACCACAATTCGTCATCAATCTACTATTCCAAAATACATTTTTCTAAAATAATGTGACTCAAACACACTCTTAAACTTAAATGTTGATTTACATTTGAAATTTATCTTTTATAGTGCATTGATAATCCAAGTTCAACTACCATTGATTTCTAGAACTGCTATAATCTTCTTACCATGTTTCCATTGATCGCGATTTATTTGGATACTTTTTGCAGGTACACTGATGATATGGAACTTGACGATGCTGTGCACACTGCAATATTGACATTGAAGGAGGGGTAGGCACCTATATTTTCCAAACTTTGTTTTCGGTAGCATTGTTTGCGCTTGAATTTTTTATTTTTGACGGGGAAGGTTGGTTGTTGGATGCATCAACTTCCCATCTTCTGTTCTCATTTGAGAGAAAGGTTGCACTAAAAGCTTGCTTTATATTATAAATTTAATAGGTGAAATAGGACTTTTGAATTATATCCTAGGTTCATTTTTTGAATTTTCAGTTTAGCTGGTTCTTCACAACCACCTGCGTTCTTGATTATGATCAATTTGTATTTTTGCAACAGGCTCGACTATTTCTTTCTTCACCCCTGAAGACTTGCATGTTGTTTATTCTGTAATTTTATTTTAGTAATCAAATTATTTGTGATGATTACCCCTCATTCCCACCATCTCAGATTTGAAGGACAAATTTCGGGCAAAAACATCGAAATTGGCATAATTGGTAATGACAAAGTGTTCAGGCAAGTGTCTTCTTTTCTGAGTTGTTGAATCTAAGTTCTAATTGATCGCTGTGTGGTCGATAATGGCAGTTGCCTCTTTTGTTGCAGAGTTTTGACTCCTGCCGAAATCGATGATTACTTGCAGGAAGTGGAATAGTGTTATCACCCCAGCTCAAGTTATATTTTTCTCGTTAAAACTTTGTTGGATGACTATTTGAGCTGCTACTGTTAGATCTTGTTCTACATGATGTTATAAAGTTCTCCCTGACCATGAATTTTTATGTTGATTTTGAAACTTTGAAGTTGAATTTTCAATTACCATTTGTTCTCCTCGGAAGTAGCATGATGATTAATCTTGGTTCGACATTTATGGCTAACGCTTATTGGTGTCATGTCTTTTTCTTTTTTATCCATACATTTCAAGAAACGTATATGTGCAGCCCTTGTCCATTTAACCGTACTTTTAAAGAACATCTGGCTTTCAAAAGTGCAAGTACTTTGCTTACGTAAGGTAAAAGAATAAGGATAAAAGATATAGACAACCTTAAGTATTGGGCAAGGAAGTTGCTATTCCATATCATGCTATGCTTCATTCTCTTCACTGTTCCGAGAAGTGCTTTAACACAGAACTACTATAATTTTGTGTAACGAAAGTATACTTCATCCGTGTTTATAGATTGTCAATATATATCGAACAAAAACGAAAAATAAATGGAAAAGTCACGCCATTTGTTAATTATACTATACATCTATGGGCAGAAGAAAATTTAATTGGCAGTTGATATTCTAAAGTCCAAAAATGTATTTGTTTTAACTTTGCCATTAGAGATTATTTAATCGACAAAAAACTTTGCATGAGGGATAATCATTGACGCTAATTTATCTTCACACATTCGACGACAAAAAACTTTGCGTGAGGGATGATCATTGAAATTATTATTCGATCAAGTGTGCGAAGATTGTCAATTCATGGTATTGGTTTCGACGTGCGATCAAGTGTGTGAGTGGTGGCATTGTTGCGGGCAGGTGGAAGAGCAGGACATGGGTAGGCCTCACATGCATCATGAGTTGGAAAACATACGTCTTCAGGATGCAGTGGTGGTGGTACATCTGCTGAATAACAGCACCAACAAGTTATCTTGAACTCGTAACTACAAGTAACTTCTATACACCCATCTGAATCTCCACCTGCATTTGTATTTTTCAACACTTTATTAGAAAATCAATTACATAAATGCACCGTTCAAAATTTAAACAAACAAGTACGTGACTTCTGCTACTATCAGGGGGCGGACTAATTTTTTTTTTTTTTTTTTCAAAAAGCTGGGCTAATATTTTTATATATAAACTTTTTTTTTTAACACATTAGAAATTGAAATGGACGGGGGCTGACCTAGACTTCCCTAAATTCGCCCAATAATTATATTTGTACATAATTTTGTCATCCAAGTTGTACAAAATTATGTACAAATAGCACTTCTCATATTCACCTGGCTACAAGCTAAATCATTTGGGTGTTTCCCTTTGTACAGGGTTCACAGAACCCTTGCAGACCTCTCACATGAGGTGGGTCCCATGGGAGACCGACCTCAATAAAAAAGTAAAAAAAATTACCCACCCCCATGTGTGAGTGTTCTGTGCAGGTTCTGTGAGAACCCTGTACATGCTGTTTAACCCAAATCATTTCCTTATTATTTTATTATAATACATGAATCTGAATGGAAGTTCTTGTTGGAAAGCAGATTTTTACGTTTGATTTAGGTTGTTGGAAAGCAGATTTTTACGTTTGATTTAGGTTTACGGAATACTGACCGAAGTGAATGATGAAGAGGGCAAGAACGACATAGACGAAAATAGGATTTCCCAATTTTGCCATCGCCAATTTTTTTGTATTGTATCAACGAGTTATTGTTGTACTGAAAATGAATGTGAATATATAGTTGTTGGGAAGTATTAAATTTTCTAATTGCGTTTATATAATCCAATCTTGGATTTCGTTAATCTATTTCTAAATGTGTTTACATAATCAAATTTGGATTTCATGCATATTATATTTAAGTATCCGATTTAGGGTTTGTTTATCTTCTTCATCCACTGTGTTAAAAGAATTTCTTTTATTAGGATTCCTACTTGACAAATTCTATATTGTTGCATATTAATCCCAATATTGAAAGAGTGTGAATCATTAACACCACGATTTTCTGCCACAAGGTCCAGGGTTTATGAATTCTTGATTTATCTGGAAATAGATTGAAATCAACCCTTTCTTCAATTTATTTGACAGATAAATGTAATCCTTCTCTTCTTTTTCTGTTTCTTGATTTATCAGTTGTGCAGAATTCGAAAACGTTGGACTCAAGTCATAACCAGTTTGAGGGTAACCTTTTATTGCAAGGTGAATATTCGTACACTTTTATCCCGCATTTGGCATGCAACATTGGATTACGAGACGATTATTTTATAGCACCTTTATATTTAGTGGGGGAACTTGCATCGTATAATCCGAAGAAACAAAGAGAAGTATAAATTTGTACTTTCTTGAGCATCTTGTTCATATTTTCTCGAATGTGGGGGACATAATACAGACTAATGCTACAAAATGCAAGCATTTGCCAGTGGGGAGTGTCACCTACCCACACTATTTTAGTCTGTGAAGTCAACATATAGATAATGTAGAAGATATGTTGATAATATTTTCCAAGCACAAAAAGAAACATCTATCTATAACTAATAATAAACCAAACAGAGCGACGACTAAAAAAATTGAAGACGACTCCCAAATTATGATATATTGGCCATTTTGGACACATTTTCTAAGAATCTATCTAAAATGATGTAATTTTACTTGACTTTAGATACCAAAAGTTTCTGGTGAAGGAGGCCATATTGGAAAATAGTCCAAGGCGGGCTCCAGAACTCTCTCTTGGCTTGCATTTTTTTGTGGAAGTTCACCAATATTTTCTCCAGTTAGTCCACGTTCATTTTCCAAATTTCTTGTCCACTTTCTGCATTCAACTTCTCGTTCAGAATTCTCTACAAGATTGGAATCTATATACTGATCATTTGACTGAGATTCAGTGGAGCACTGTAATGGATCCAAGGTGTCTATCATATTCCAAAAGTCAACATCAAAGTCAAATGGGATTTCAATCTTTTCATCTGATGAACTCTTAGGATTGAAACATGATCCCACTGTTTCATCCAGCCTCGAAAAATAATCGAGCTGACTAATGTTAGAGAAATTCAATGCATATGAAGAAGTCGGAGAATGTGAATAAGCTGTTTCATTTGGTTCGACAATTAGCTCACATCGAGTTGATATTCCTTTCAGAATCCCTTTCTGCTCATTTCCACGAGTAATTGAACTTGATTTACAAGAGTCATTGTCTTGATGGAAACCCACATTTTCCCTATTCAATAATCTTTTCTTCAAGTGTGTATTCCACACATTTTTAATCTCATTATCAGTTCTTCCAGGAAAATGAGATGCAATCTTTGACCACCTGTTTAGTATACAAATAATTGTTAGATAATTAAGATTTTTTTAATGTAGAAAGGGATGGCAAAAGAACATTTTTCTTACTTGTTTCCCAACAAGTTGTGCAGGTTTATTATGGTTTCTTCTTCTTGAGGTGTAAAGTTCCCCCGCTTTAAATCCGGTCTTAGATAATTAATCCATCTCAATCGGCAACTCTTTCCACATCTCAGCAGTCCTGCAAATTAAAAACAACTCGATGAATTTAGGAGACCGAGTTTTTTTTTTTTTTTCACAAATGTGTACTCACAAAGTTTGAGTCGAGAGAGAGAGTATACATACCGGCTTGTTTGGGGATGGCGCGCCAATTTTGATGGCCGTGGTTGTGAATGAAAGTGACAAGTCGCAAATCTTCAGCAGGAGTCCATGGTCCTTTCTTCACCCTGCTCTTATCACAGCAAGGAGCTCGTCCTTTTCCCATCTCCTCTCTCTCTCTCTCTCTCTCTTACACAGAGACGTCGACGGAATTGTTAAAACAATATTGTTTATAGTAAGTGACGGAGTGAAGACATGCAGATTGGGTACTTGACATGCATGGTGGTTTCTACATCACACCTCCTGCTCTCAATAAATATAGTTTGTACAGTGAGACCTCGTGTGACTACCAACAATTTATCAACGTCATGCTTGGTGTAAAATTTCTCAATTATAATTACTAATTAGCTTATAATGGTTTGGATTACTTGTTTTTAATAAGATTTTCCTATTAAAACCCCCCACCCCCATTTGCTAAAAAGGTTGATAAAAATTTAAACAAAAGTCAACAATTAATTTTAACGAGACCCGTAACTTTTATCAGTTTTTATCAAGATTTATTAAAATATGATTTTTAGCTAAATCAAACAAGAGCTCAATATTATTGTAATGTCCAAAAAATTCAAACGAACAATACGACATATTTACAATATATTCTTAAACGAACTATCGTTCTGAGGGTAATGTTAAAAAGTAAAATCACATAGCATTTAAATGTGAAAGCAATAGTTAACGTATGAGAAAATATTTAAGCTAACACTCTTCTTGGCAACGATGGCATGCACTATTAAAAAACAATTAATTAAAATAAATTAAAGAGACTTTTGCAAGCAAGTCCATAAAATAATTTGTTGAAGATTTAGGATAAACATTGCCATCATAATATTAAAAAATTGACATTTAGTGTTTGTTTGGTACAATTTATTTAAAAATTATTCTTAAAAAAAATCCATTTACAATCACGTATATTTTTTCAATAAAAGTTTTTTGCAAGTGAACTCGTGACTTTTTACGTTTTATAAAATAATATTTTTCACTTCAATTCCCAAACAAACACTTAAATCATTAAAAAAAAAATAAAGGATGTATAGATATTTATGTCCCAAAGTCTTTGAGTTAGGGTAGCGAACATTAATGTTTTTTACAATTTGATACCTAATTTTGACAAGATGTCTCTTCTATTGGGTCAGTAGAGTTTATCACTATACACACGACTTCAGGTTGACTAATTAAGAATGTGAGTCAGTGAGTGTGTATATAAGCGTGACGCGTGGCCTATGTTTATTGATTTTGGATACCACGTGGAATTTGATTTTGGGAAAAAGTGTCCCGCATAGAAAATTCTATAGATGCTATCGTGACAACATCTGATTCGTCTTTTTTTTTGCCCTTTTTTTCCATTCTCCGATGAATTCCTCACCATGTATTGTATGTAAAAATTTTACGTACTTGTAACATAATTATTTTTGTACTGGTAGCGTGATTGTTTTGGTTCAACACATGCGTGTAATATATTTGGTAAAATAATCGTTTTGTTTTTTGAAATGGGATTTCCAATGTTTGACGAATGGCATACAATTTCTTACTTTGGTAGAATGTAGTTAAGAAACACAACACATTTCTAAGGCACGTGGAAGTTTTTCTTTTGAGTATTTGGGGTTTCAATGAAAAAAATAAATTATACTCATTATAATAATAATACGTTGAAAACTAAATTCAACACAGCAAACGAATACATAGGCGGAGGAATGGGCCGGGCAGCCCTGGGTCACATAATAACACATTGAGAACTTAGCGCCCGTTTGTCCCCATTATTCTCGCATTATATGTTTCAGTCCTGGGCCCAATAAAAAAAAAAGAAAGAAAATTGCCTCGACTCTGTCCCCGTACTAAGTTCTCTCATTACTTGAAAAATCTTACAAGCGCTATCACACTAAGCCCTCGTTTGGCCCCCATTTTTTCCATTATATTACATTCATTTTTTTCATCTCTTAATTTCAACCACACATTCATCAAATAAAATAATATTACTCTAAAACTTTTCATTACTTTTCTACCACACATTCTCCCATCAATCACTATTCCAAAAATTTTCAACACCCCAAAATGGGAGCCAAACAAGGGCTAATTTTTATGTTATTCTATTATCCTTTCGTAGTTTGTATCCACTACTTAAAGCATCGAATGGTTGTAGGAAAGACACAACCCAATGCTTCTCTTAATGTTTGGTGTGGTGTCAAATTTGAAGTTCGAATGAGATTGAAGTAGAAGTTGAAAGTAAAGTCTCAAACAAACGACTATAAATTTATGTGCAAATTAAGGAGCTATTTTGACAAAACTTATTCATAAAAAATTTATCAGATTTTGATAAAAATTATTAAAATATATAATTAAAAAATTGATAAAAATCCCCTTTTAAGTGGGTAAGATGGTAGTGAAAAGATCGCAAAAATCAACATCCAACGACAATATATACATATATGGTATAATTATAGGCCAACTTAGTCAAAAAAACTGCAAATGGTAGATTAAGTAGGCAGGTTGCCTAGAAAGACTCAAATAATCCAAACCACTTGGTCAATAAATCTGCTTTTCTTATTGACATGAAAAGGGACATTCATGTTTGATACTTCGAATAGATAAGTACGACTTCTTGTTAACACGAATTACATTGTTAGTATGTTATCACTAAATACTGGTCTTCTAACGGTATTTGTACACGACATGTACTGATATGAAAATTGTCGAGTGCATGGGGCTCGAAAAGCACATGGGAGCATTGAACCGCATCTCGTACATTGTGTGCGCTTCGAGAACATATTGTCTGCAGTAGTAAGGTTGTAAGAATAAATTTTATTACAATTTTTCTTTCCTAATTTTATTTAATCTGACGTACTTAAATTTCTAGTTTAATGAACTTGTGATCCCCAATTTTTATTACATTCATTAGAATCGGGTGCAAAATTGTTTACTGATGCAAAGCAGAAGGCCATCAGTTCTCGTCTTTGCACTAAGTAATTGTAATTCTGTAATTTGTTTTCTTTGAATTTTAGCCCTTAACTTGCGGTGCGCCGGTGGCAAAGCGTGGTGAATCGAGCCCAAAAATTTCAATGCGAGTCATCCATTGGCTCGCACAAATTAACTGGCCCGCTCGGCTCGTATGGCTCATCAGCTTTTATTATTGGCGGGCCTAAAATAGGCCTGTCTAGCCTATTTTAAGAGGTGGCATTTGCAGCCCATAGTAAAAGCAGCCCTCGTGGCTGAGTACTTGATGCGATGGCAGCGGCCCATCAATTTTGAATTCAAAACGTTTTATTTAGGGAGCCGTCATTAATATATATTTATCCCTAGTAAGAGTTTAAGAAAATACTATTTTCATCCACATCATACTTCAATATCGTTCTTAGCACTGCTATTCGTTACCACGATAATAAAATATAACTCATTATCTCTCACATTTTTCTCTCTTCTCCTCTTTTCGTAAAAATTAAACTGCTCAATCTCATTATTTACATGGACCGCAACAATGTCGATGCTCCATCATCGTAATGATAAAAAATATTATTTTATTGTTTTTACTAAATTCGTTCATTTAAATACTATTTATCCCCTCTATTTTTGTATATCTATCACATCATAACTCATTTAGAGATTGTTTGTCTCCCATTATTGGGAGAATAATGAAATTTTGAATAGTACTTTTTGGTGAATGTGTGGTTGAAATTTAAGGTGAATAATTTTACTGTAGCAAACAGAGTTTTAGATTAATGGTAGACAAACAGAGGCTTAATTAATTTCATATATCTATCTACACAATTTTTATATATCTATACATCCACACCATTTTTATTTTTTTATATCTATCACATCATAATTTCTTCATAATCCTTTTATATTTTCAATCGTTGCCATCAATATACGAAATTTCTTTACTTGTTTTGATAATCTCGGCAGAGCAGTCTCCATCCTTTTGAATTCAAGGAAATTAACAATACTATAAAAAAATATAATTCTAGCAGAAAACTCAAATTATTGTTTTGATAATCATAACGGAAAAAATAGTCATCAATGTTTTCAATTCAAGGAAAGAAAAGAAAAAATTATTACAACATAAATTTCAAATAATTTGGAATGAAATGTTTTACTAATACTACTTGAATTCAAAAAACACGTTATCAAATGAATCAAATACAAATCAAGAATTTACTAAATGAATAAATTCATCAAACCTACGAAAAAGGGCAATCCTTGCCTTTTCAATTTTTTCTTTATAATATTACTATGTTTACATGTATTTACTCTAATGGTATCTCCTCCATTGTTATTTTGATTTTAATTGAATATAATATTTTATGAATATTAGAGTTTTAGTCCTTGTTTGAGCCCCTTTTTTTCCATCAAAATATATTTTTAAACAGTGATTTGATCAAATTTCAACAATATATTCTTCAATAAAATAATATTACACGTAAATCCAAAATTTTTTCTTATAATAACACATTCTCCATCATAACACTATTACAAAATATTAGTTGAATAAATTTTTTATATATATGTCTATTTAAGTAAATTTACATAAGGTTAAAAATATAATAAAAATTTCTTTTTAAAAGTGGAGATATATAACAAAGATGGATAAAAATAGCATCTCCCCTTCTTTATTTATTTTCTAAATGGTTGTAACTTAAGATAATACATTTTCATTTTAAATTTTCACAATCTACTTTCATTTCAATATTCATCAAGCTTCATCTAAATTCCTCATCCACTTCAAAGTGATTGTTTTCATTCCAGAGGACTCTTCAATATAATTTTCAATCTTGAGGAGTCTATTTTACTTGAAACTTCAATGTATACGTATTGTACTTGGTCTCAACTCGAATAGAGAAGGAGGTATATTATTTATTTGACATCCATAAAAAATTTACAAGAAATATTTAATTTGAATTCAAATTCAATTCGCCTACTCATCCATGTCGTCTATCCCTAGCCTAAATAGAGGAGGATTTTTACGACCTTAATTTTTTTAATGAAACACAATGACGACTTTGGTTTTTCAAGTTTATAGTCTTCGAACAACATAAATTTTTTTTTACGAAACTCAATGACAACTTGATTTTTCAAGTTTACCATTTTCAAATATAATTATTTATCATTTTTTGTTCAAACGGAAAGGACCTAAAGTCCTAAACCTAAAAATTCATATTTATTTAAATAAAGAAAAAGGCTTAGTTGCGAGCTTACTCGACTAATCCCTTTTGTTAGGCGTTCCAAGTCCAGATTTTGCGATGCGAGTTAGTTCACACTCGGCTCATCATTGTATTACTTGTCAAGGATAATGATTTAATTCTTTTTCACTTATTTATTATTTAAATATTTCTCGTTTGATCGTACTAACACATGGTATGATTAAATAATTCATATTTGTGGTTTATTATAGTTTAGATATATAAATAAGTGATATTCATGACATGAAATTATAATATGTACAAACCATTTAAAATGTTAAATCACACTGGCAGTTTAGATTGGATATAATTAATTTACACGTGCATAAGTGGTTTCTTTTCTCTAAGGTAAGATGTCTAACAATTTAATTATGATAAATAGAATAATGGAAAGAGTAATTAATTACTGAGGAGGTGTGAATTGAATTAATGCCATTAAATATGAAGATTGAGTATAATTTACTTCAATATTGGAAAATTCTTGAGATAGCATTTTCAAAAGTAACAATCGCCTTCGAAACTTTTTTGAACTTGCATTTTGGTTCCCAAAATTATGAAATCTTCCAATTAGCTTTTCGAAACCGATCAATTTTCTCATAAATTTTCGGACTTCATCCAACACCATTATTTTATCAAAATAAAGTTCCAAATTACTCCATTTTTCCTTATTCGTCTTCAAATTGGAGATTTCGCCTACACCAGTCAATTACGACATCAAGCGTGTAGAATTTTGTTTAATTAATAAACTTTTAAGCTAATTTAAGAATTTAGATAAACTATGATATACTCACACTATTCGACTCTAGGTTTTCACCTAACTCAGACTGTTACGTTATAAAAAAAAAAATTGAACGAGAAGACACATTTTAATGTTTCTTGGCCTTGTCCAAATAAAACATGTTTTAATTCACCTCATTTTCTTTTAGCTTTTCTCTGTAAGTACCGTTATTAACGGCCTTAATGAATTTACATGCACACCATTTTTAATATGGTTGGCTTGTCATGCTCATGCAGCTCATTCTCATTGACAATTAAGCAAAAAAAATTTGAATGCACGATTCTGCAAGATTATCTTAGCACCAGGTCAAAAATTAGCAGTGAATTGATTATCTCAAAATCTCGTTTGGTGACCAAATAAATTAGCAAGAATCAATTTTGATTTTACCATATACGTATGCGTTCAAATGGCTGGATTCACCAAATTATTCTTTTGAATATTAATCAAGTTAATATCATTCTATTCTTGAATAGGATTGTAATCATGTTGATAATTAGAAATGACATTCAATAACTAAAACTAAGACGACTTAGTTATAAGATTGAATTTTTCGTCATCTCTTATTTAGAGGAGTAGAGCTTTTTTGAATACCGTTATTCAAAAAGAAGTACAATGACTCGTTTGACATGACTTTTAAAAAGTCAAAAGTAACTTTTTGATCCATTTTATTATTTTGGTAGAAGAATTTTTAGAGAAAGTTGATATAATGTGACTTTCTCTAAAAATTATTCTGACAAAAGAAAGCTCTTTTAATAATAATTGATTACTCGACGTCAAATTTATTGAAAATTAAGCTCGATTTTCTCATTTAAGTATATCAAACGGCCAACTAAAACCAAATTCTCAACTAAAGTATGGCAATTAATGAAGGAAATAAATGGGATTAATGAAATAAATGAACAAAGAAAATAAAATCAAAAGTTTTAAAAAGAATGATGACCATAATTAATGAGTTACCTAAAGAAACCAAAAGGTTTTTTGTATTGTTCTTGTGCACGCACTGTCACAGCTGTGTTACATTGCATTCAATTAAACCGCCTTTACTGACGGCCCACATCCTCCCACGTGTCCAAGTCTCCACCCTCACCACCCATTGTGATTTGTTTTGGGAAAATAGTCGCAGCAATCCCTAATCTTTTACTTTTTTTTTTTTTTTTTTGACTTTATCCAAATATTTATTTTGTACCAATCATAGTTCCAATCCTTAAAAAATATGCACATTTCCATCTATTTAATCGTTAATTGATCACAACAATAAGATATTACCAAATGTAAAAAGTGTAGTGGCAACTTTGCCAATTTTAATATATTTTTTTAAAAAGAAAAATAAAAAATGGCTACCGTGATCTCCTCCACAAACCTCACCCACCCCCCTGAAAATTGTCATAGCCAGCACCACCGTCCCAACACCGACACCTCCCAAGGCTACCCAACGCCTCGCCACAAACACATGTTTCCAGCACGTCAACCCCACCACAAACAGTAGCCAAGAACAGACAAATACAGTGAAAAATCCAGCAGAATCCATTAATGGGCATGAAGAAATTGACCTAGAATTAGGGTCAAGCAAAGATTTGCTATTGAGAGGCTATGGTGAGGATGGTGTCGAAACTGAACTGATGAGGCTACACAATCTTTGGGGCCCCCAAGATTTCTCTTCGCAATTGAGGAAGAAAGCAATGAGGATTTGGAGTCTGATGATGGGAAATCAAAGGTTGATAGAAGTAGCAGAAAAGGATTAAGAACAAGAAGTTTGAGCGATCTTTTTACTGTTGTAGATGCAAACTGGCACATCATATTTAACCCATATTTCTTCACCCTCTGTTAAGACTTGATTCTTGTTAAACCATGGATTTAATCCTCTTTATGAATCATTATCGGAGGGTGAAGTTATAGATTAAGATCTTCACCTCCTCCAAAATTCAAGTTC
>CAIGRB010146298.1:4722-25694 GCA_903798255.1 Fraxinus quadrangulata
AAAATAATAAAATTATTTTATATTTTTTTTTTTTTTTTTTTTTTTTTTTTTTTTTATTAATGTTAATCGTCACTTTCCAGTCATTAAATAAGCTAAGCCAAAGTGTGGCCAATTTTAGTTAACAAAATTGATACGAGTAGTCAAATCATGGTTTTCCTTCTCTTTTCTTTATTCAATTGTTTACAATTCGACATTATTTGGGTTGGCGCACTATTCATAATAGAATAGCCACGTTTAGTATTATTTTAATTTAGATAACATGAACATATAAATCACTTGCAAATAAATAACAACAAAATATGTATCCATGACATGGTAACAAAATTTATAGTGGACCACGAATACTATTTACTGAGTCAGTTTTCATTTCTATTTATTTATAAATTAAATTATTTGTTAATTATTTTTGAATGAGAGATAAAATAACTTAAAAAGTGAAGTAAAATCTCAAATGCATGCAAGAATCAGACTGACATGTGATAGCACGATGTCATAAAGTGAAAATATTTCATCTTAACATGTTGCAACTTTTTTGAACAATCATACACGAGATACAACGATTAAATCATTTGTGCAATTACAAGAGATTTCTAGAGCTCTCGAATCTTCTCTAGAACAAAACAAGTTAAAATAATTCTTAAATCGTTTTCTCATGAAAGTATGGAAGATCGAAATGATTTTAGTGTGTTTTTCCAAAGAAAATAAGTTATATATAATAAAAAAAATTATATCTTCCACCACTAGTAAGTTATAATTTTTTTTTTTTAAAAAAAAAGGTAATTGTGATTTTTATGATTTTAATAAATTATCGAGTTGCTTTCTAACTGCTATATTTCACTAACTAATTTGACCAAAAAATTAGAAATTATTAAAATAATAAAAAAAATTAATTTAAAAAGTTCAAGGTCCCAATGTCCAATCATAGAATTTTTAATATTCACATGCAATGCGATTCTAACCATCGACCTCGCACATAAATTTCATATTTTTTTACCACTCGATCATTTATCCCACATAACAGTGCTCACTTCTGCTTTTTGCCAATTTATATAGTTGTATTTCTGGTCCAATATAATTTTAATGTGATCCGTTTGTGGAGTGGACGTCGAGGTTTTGTCCATGGCTCTAAAGAAATTGCATTTATAGCCGCTGAAATGGTAAATAGAGATAATATATTTGAACCAATAACAAGTCAAACTCATGCGAAACAAATGATAATCTCAATTATGCTTATAAATCATCCCAATTGAAAACGTAGATGCTATAAATTTGATGCCTGCCTTGAGTATCAGCATTCGTTGAGTTTTTGCCAGTGGGATTTCCTTTTCCAGTTCTAGTCATGGCAATAATAGTCCTATGCAAACAAACAAATAAGTCTTGTCCATGGTGATATAGGCACTTCGTATGATCCTCCATACACGCTTAAGCATATGCCCACAACTTTGCAATAATTTGCATTACTCGACAGTACAATGAACTGTTAGATAGATTAATAGTTGCAATACAGTAAAGTGCATAAATAAAACTTATCGACTGATCGAATCTCGTGACAGCACGATGTCCTAAAACGAAATTATCCGTCAATAACTGCTGCGATCTCTGTGGACAATCACCTCCAGGATACAACGATCAAATAAACCAATTGTGCAGCAATCACAATTGATTTCCAGAACTCTCAAGTGTACTCCAGAAAATATGAAAAAATTGAGTATAATATTTTTTCTTCAATAGAAATATACAATTTCGTTTTTGTGTATTTTTTCTAATATCCAGATGGGTGTTTATATAGGCAGAAAAAAGATGAAACTGCCTCCACCATGATCCAGTATTATTTACAGTGGTAATGAGTTGTTAATACTGGGCCGTTAAAAACAGACATATTTTACTGACTAGTTGACCCATTAAATAATTACGAAAATGATTAAAAAATAATAATTATTTTATTTGGATCAAGAAAGCCCAAGGTCCAAGGCTCAATCAAAGACCTTTTAATATAATGCGTGAGATGTGACTCAAACCCCCGACCTCCCACACAAATTCCACATTTTCACCAATTGGACACTTCATCTGAATTANCTTTAAATATAATGCGTGAGGTGTGACTCGAACCCCCGACCTCCCACACAAATTCCACAATTTTCACCAATTGGGCTCTTCATCTGAATTAATTATTTCTTTCACATATTATATTTATTTTATAAATATCTAACACGAACATCATCTATGTTTTCTCATTTTTTTTCTTTTTTGTGCAGCTACCAAGTGCCACGGCAATAGACAAGACCAATTCATGTGGCAGGCGTTACAGATTAAGATACTTGAGCGGAAATAATAGGCCATGCAAGGAGGGCACCATAGACATCATAGTGGTGGATTTTTGCTCGAAAAGGCCATGTCCATCGACCATTCTCTTGTCTAACGATGCTTTTGAAGCTGTTTCGCACTCTCTCAATGCTAAAATAAACATTGAATACATCCAGTGCACTCCCATTGATCCTTCTTCTCTTGTTTTCAACTTCTCCTTCCTTTTTACATACTAAAGATGAATTCTACTACTTTTGCAGGGTTTAATATGCATCAGCACGTGCAGAGTTCAACTATTTATTGTGAACATCAGCTCCATACATAGGAAAAATTCTAACCTATACAATAAAGATGTTGAGTACTATAATTGTATTGCTCTCCAATAATTACTTCTCTTATTCTCTCTATTTTTCTATCAAGAATATTTCAAACTTTTATTATTTAACGATGCAAAACAACAATTCGTATTAACAAGTTTGTAGTTCAATCAAGGAGATTGAACAGGCTTTTAGTTACTTGTCCATCCCACAGACAATAACTATAAATACGATCACTAGAAGAAGAAAAATGGATTAACCAGCAACAAGTGTTTATACTCTAAAAATGACTTCATCCATCACTTTTGTACCGTGCCTTCACACAACTTCACAGAGCATTTCAGTCAGTCGAGAAAGTCACGCATTGCTTAAAATTCAAAGATAGGAAGAGATGATTTATTCGGTATCTAAAATAGCGATATTTGATAGTTCTTCTGACTAAATATATCCTAAATTGTTGTATTTATGTTATATAGGTAAAACTCAATGATTGAACGAGAAATCAAAAGAAAGAAGCGAAAATTGGTGAAAATGGTAAAATCCAAAGTTTGAGGATCAAATTATAAATATTCAATAGTTGATTCGAACACAAGAATATACTTTGAAGATTGTTAGGAGACAATTGAATGGAATTAGAATTCAAAAAGGAATGGAATATGATCAAAATATTACTAAAATCAATTTTCAACCGAACAAGTTATATTTCAGATTTTTAGGGGAATATTGAGACTCATTTTTGGCACAGTAAATGTTCGAATAGGAAAAATTATATTTTTAAAACAGTTGTACCCCTTTGATCTACCTTTCCAAAGCACTTTGAATTGTCTCAATCTGATATCGGGAGAGAACGTTATGTCCAAAATACTGACTAATATGCAAAGACAAAATTCGTGCGCGAAGGCTATTTACCTTATTCGATTGGAACTCTTTTGGAAATCAATTTGGATGTGATTTTCAACTCTTACAAATAACTAACAACAAAATACATATTAGAGACATCTCATATATATATCTCATACTCCAATACTCATCAATTATTATCATCAAATGAGAAAAATTCATACTTTTTGTAAGAGAATTGAAGGGGACGTGCAAAAATTCAATCAAGTGAAGATTCAAACTTGGATTTTGGGTAAAGAAGATAAGGCGCAAGTGAAAATTCATCAAGAAACCATTGAAGAGATTCAAAATTTCTAGATTTATCTTCATCTTCTCAATTTATCAAAAATTCGGGTAATGTTTTTTCATTTAAAAATAATTTCTTGTAATTTCGATATGTTATGCTAGTGTTATACATTGTTAGGATGAGATGAACCCTTATTTTGAAAATTTAAATATTAATTAATTATTTTGGGGACTAGTATGCTTATTTTCTTGAATGTTTATTATTGTTTTCACCGAATATGTATTTTTAGTTCTTAATTAATTATTTTGATTTGATTTGTGGATGTTTATTATTGTTTTATCGTTCTTTTCAATTGTTTGATCATCAATTGAATTGTTAGTGAATTTTATTATTATCGAGAGAGATAATAGGGTTTTAGCTAAAAATAATAAATATTGTAAAGTTCGATAGATGATAGAGATATACCTCTATACTTTACATGATTTCCATAGGTGTTCTAGATCGTTTGATATATTTATCATGTTTATATCTTTCATTGAGAGATAAGATAGTCACATGAGGGGAATATATTTGATAACTATTGAAAGAGGTTTTCAATTAAATTAGCGACACTGATCAACAAGAATGATCACAAATTGTCACTTTAATTCGTTATGATAAAAATAGATTAATAAGGGAGATTCAGCATCTTAGCAATACTTTTACATATTTGAAATCAAACCAATTAAATTGCTTTCTAGTTTAATCGATAATTTGGATATTAGTATAGAAAATTCAAAACCTATTTGCTATTTGATTAATGTTGCTATTAATTTGAACTCGATTGAATACTTACTACTTGTAAGTTTGACACTCTGCACACTACTGTATTACTTGTTTACGATCTCGTTCACTTGCGAAAAATCAAACGATCAACTTTTTGGTGTCGTTGCGAGGAACTATTGTATTTAATTAGTTTTAGTTAATTTTAGCTTTAATTTGAATTTTTATTACTTATTTATTTAGTTTCACCGATTAGAAAAATATTATAGTATTTTCTACATTTTCCTTTTTAGGACTTTGTATGCAAAATTTGAGACACAGTGGTCTTGCTCAATTTGATCTGAAAATTGAACGAATATTCAGGTCGAGAAGAAGAGAACAATTAGAACATACCAAAAACAGCAAGCAAAGCTCATGGCACAACAAAATCAAAATCAAATTGCCATCGGAGCGAATGAAGAAGCAGCATATCCAATTGCGGCGGCAAGGAATGAAATGATAAGCTGATGGGAGAGTATATGGTTTCACTGGTCGTGGAAAGTAAATCCAATATCGTGTATCCAGCATTTGGTCAGGAAAATTTTCATTTGAGGACGAATGTGATCAATATGTTCCAGAATGCACTACAATTCTTTGGGAGGGCTGCTGAAAATCCCAATGCTCATATCTCAAGATTTCTAGATATGTGTGCAACAATAGAATATCCAGGGGTTTCAAGTGAAGCAATCCAACTGAGACTTTTTCCTTACACTTTAAGAGATTTAGCTAGGGAATAGTTGGATACTTTTCCTCCTCAAAGCATCACCTATTGGAACAGTTTGAGCCAGAAATTTTTGTTCAAATTAGATTTGCCATCTGTTCAAAGCACACCAACCATTTTTCATTTACTTTTGGATCAATTCAATGTGTCAAACACATCCAATGTTAACATCTATTTGTTTTCAGTGCCTTGCCATTTCCAAGTTCCTCTTATTCAGGTTCTCCAAAGTAATGAATTAGTCAAAAGAAAGGGGATTTGCAATGTATTGCTGCCAAACATCACTAGTAACCCACTATGATTAGTAGTCAATTTCAAGGTTAGGTAGGAAGAAACGAACTGCCACCATTAATTAAAAAATGTTGGTTTCCACTTTTGAGATTTGAAAACTAAAATTTATGGAGTTAACAATAAGTGGCGAATCTAGAACCTAAATTCAACTAGAGCGGACTGACTATTGATCATTGACTATTGATCGTCGACAATCAACAATCGTAATAGCGAGGTTGTTTATTAATATTTAATTAAATAATATTAAAAATTATTAAATATATACATGTAAATGTACCAAAACGTAAAAATTATATACATATGAAAATATAATTCAATACATATTTTTAATTGATATTTTTTCACTTATCCTAGAATTTCCTAAACATAAATGCCCAAATCACAAGTCAAAACTCATAAATGATAAATTAAAACTCATAACTCAATGACTCATATAACATAAATTATTTATCCAGAATCAGACTCACAATTTTCATTTCAAAACTAAATTGCCAATAAACTCATAGAACGTAAATTAATAATTCATGAGTTATAAGTTATGCAGGTCGATATGAATATGATGCTTCTAGATCAAAACAAATCAAGAATGCTCAGTAGCAACTAGCAAGAGATGAACACTGACAACTAAACGATCAAATCACTCCATTCGTTTATCAATTATCAATGATCAACCTCAGCAATTACTCGTAACTCATAAATAAAAAATAGCACCAATCACCAAAATCGAAAAAAAAAGAGAACGACTCACAACTCACGGGTTTGAGTCGTCCCATCCGAGTTCCGACCGTTCCGACGGAGGCGAGGACCCCAACACGGCAAGCTGCAACATGGGAGGTCCGAGACTCGAGTCGGCCAGCACGGCAGGCTATAGTAGCCAGCAGGAGGTGGACGCATCGTCCGGTGGAAGTTGGAATGTGGATGAGGGTTTGAAGAAATTTGAAACCGGCCGTAATTTTTTCCTTTCATCTATGCCTTCAAACGGTTTGGTATATATCATAAATGGATTGGATTGATTGATTGGGCCTGGACAATTAAAAAGAAGGCCCACAGGCTATGAATAAGCCCAAACAAAAAGGCCCAACTAAAAAGAAAAAAAAAAGAAAAAACAGAAACAAGCAAACCGAACAAGTCCCTGGTCATCTTGTTCCTTCTACGGTTCTACCTTCACTGTTGAAGTCTAGCACGGACGGCCGCGCCCCCTCGTCAAGTGCTATGTCCGCCGCCGTTAACAATCCACAATGAACAAGAAGACGAGACTGAATTTAATTTGGGTAGAAATTACCAATCCTTATATGAAAAGTCAACTACAAGGCACCTCAAATAGCTCTATATTAATATGGTAATGGGACACGTGACATTATAAATATATGCTACCAAGAATTCAACAACTAGCATTTATTTACCGATGGTGGTTGAATATTACCATTGAAAGACTAACACCAACTTATTACCATCATCTTCAAGTTGTATATGACCATTACTTTTGAACAAAGTCACCACACTTGGTGTAAACAAATCTCATTTTCAGTGGAGGTTTTACTGAATCTTCGACAATTTCCCGAGGCTTTCCATGTCAAAGAAGGCATACTTGAACACACTATAGTACAAGTCACATCACCTGACGTCCTGTTATTTGCTATGCTAACGAGAGTTCATAATAGTGAGGTGTCAATTTGTTTTGTGGGGGTCGACAGCTAAATAAAGACGACAGATCGATCAAAAACTCCACAAGAAAGTTTCGAACGTCAAGAAAAATGAAGATTGATCCATCAAGCAACATATGAACGACTTCAAAATCTTTTTCACCAAGATGCATTTTTTGGATAGTTTTACCATTCCTTTTCAGTCATCTCCATTTGATAGTTTCCTCAAATAAAACATACCGTGGGATTTAGTGGTTCTCCTAACTTTCTTGGACTAATGCTATTTGTGACATTTACATTGTTTACTATTATTTACTTAGCTGCTAAAATGTCACCCACTTATTGGTAGCTTAGTTGTCACCCGAATTGTGTTAGTTTAGATTAATTGTGACCATTGGATGAGATCAACGGCTGGGGTTTATTCTTGAGGAGATACTTCCGTCTCTTTCCTTCATTTTTGTATACACTCCTCTCACCCTCTCGTCTCGTGGTCTTTCCCCCCTTTTTTGCTCCCCTTTTGTGTGAAATCTCTTCTTCTTCTCTTGGATGATTACTGTGTAATGTTTCCAGTGAGTTTTGGGCTTAATCTTGGGGTAAAACCGGGCCTTAAATCTGGTTGGTTTTGGTGCTGATTTCTCTCGAGTGAAAGGGAAGAATCGTGGCTGTTTTGGGAGATCGTTCTCGATCGATGACCATAGCATAGCATGAACCTGTGTGTTCTCTGTTGAACTCTCTTTCTTTTTGTGGATGACGATTGCAAGCGTGGAAGGGCTGCTCCTGAGCCTGTAACTTCCGACCATAAAAGGGGAGTTGGTTTTCGGTTTTCTCTATTTCGTTTCTATGACTTCTTTATGCATTGTGTTGTATGATTTCTATGACTGGTTTGAGCTTGGAGCTATAGAATTTCCTAACACATACGAAGCTTCCCCACAATGTGAGAGTTAAACTCACTTGTGGTTTCACTATTATATTTAAAAAATAATACTCTCTTTCCCAAAGATAAACTAGATTTTCTTTTTTCATTTGTCCCAAATTATAGATAATATTCCTTATTGAGTGTGTAGTTGGTTTTTTAGTTTTCTAATATGTCTTTAATTAATGTGTCTTGTTACCAACAAATATGAAATACTCCTACTTAAAATATTATTTAATGTAGAAATATATTAGAAAAAATATAAGTAAAATTTACATTTCCAACTATATTAATTATATTTTTTTAATTTCCGTAAAAATGAAAACAAACATCTTTATCTCACACCTCAATTTTGCATGTGTTCATCAATGTAGTGCCATTTTCTCACTGCAAATATTCAGAATTAAGGATTAGCACATTAACTTTTCAACTTTAGGCAATACAAAGGTTGTATTTTATGAGTTTAGATTTGTTGTACAACTTTTGCTATTCATTCAATTAAATATTAACACATCATTTTGTGTGAGAGAGTAAGTATTTAACGGTATTAAATAGTGGTTAAAGTGGAAAATTAAAATTAATGACATGTTAATTTAAAATGATGTTTCAATAATTAATTTGGTAAAAAGCAAATTGGACAACAGATATCCACTCCGTATTTTATACCCATAACTCTGGAACAAGCAAAATTTCTAATATGCCGACACTATCTGGCTTACCAGTCACGCTCACCCAATGCGTTTAAAAAATAAATAAAAATCATCAAACTGTTCAAGTTGGCATACTATAGCATTGACAAGTGAAAAACAGACTCAAACAAAGAATTGCTGGGGATTCACATGATGCGGAATTTCTGATCAATTCCATTACATTTTCATTATGTTATCAAATTGGTAGAGGTACACAAGAGTTCCTCCTGGTATTCAAAGTCGATTTTCACGGTTTTAAAAACGATATCTATGACTAACCGCATACAGAAGAAATTTACGAACCAGATGTTGATGACAGAAAGAGGTATGCAAAGGTAATTATCTAAATGAATACATGACACGTAAGATGATAAATAACATGTAAATGTATAGCAGAATTAGTCATAAATCCACCATTAAACGCCCACCACCTGTTATTTGCTAAAATGACTTGATTGCCTTCAAATCTTTGAAGGAATTCGATAAGTACTCGCGTCTAAAAGGAGGAATGCTTGAAGATTCAAATATCTCCTTCCCAAATAGCAATTTCCCCTCTTGCTTCTGTAGCATCAACACCAAGTTTTCTTTAAAGCCATTTTCCACATTCTACAACATGGCAACCAATTTTCACATCAAGAAGTTATTCTTTTGAGCAAAGACAATCATTTTGGCTCAGTATATCAGAACACTGAGTTTTCTCGTACAGAAGTAGCTTCCTATAGAACTTTAAGAAACATTTTCCACTCAATCCATAGAGAAAATTAAACCACCGATACTTGTGTATTCTCAATATTAAAAGAACAGATGTCACTTTCAACAAATGTTACTTACCAACATTGTCATCCGTTCAAACTAACATTATCACATCCAAGTAATCTCAGAACAAGATCAAGAACACCATATGATAAACGGAAATGGACATACAATGGGATAAATGAAACCAAGTAACTTCGAAAACAATGAACAATTCATATAAGCCTCAAAGGTTCATTAAAAAGACAATAAAAGTGACGTGTCTATTCGTAAACAGGGAAGGAAACTTCGAAAAGTGATGCAAGGCAATTGAAAATTTTACAATACTTAGCGATCATGGATCATGATTATAAACCAAGAACAACAAAATTAAATAACATTTCCAGATTCATCAGAAAACATATCTAAATCCCAGATCCACCCCAGCTCTTAGTTTATTTAGATTAGCATTTTAACTCCAACATTTGCCTTTCCTAACTCAATAATTTTCCAATTACACCTATGCATCTGCCTTTTTCTCCATTCCATCTTCTTCTCTTTCTTCCAACAATTTTCCAGCCTCATCATCTGCTGCCTGCGCCTCTTTCTCCTTCAAAGCCAGCAATTTCAAGTGATTATAATAGGCAACGCCTAAAAATGCCAACCCGTACCCGAACAAGTTGACAGGCGTCACGGTATCCTTAATGACTGACCATGAAAACGCAATCAACAGCCAATCCTTCACCACTCCAGCCACATTCATGGTCAAAGCTGAAGTCTTTCCAACCAACAAGAATACAGCCAAGTTCAACGCAAAAGCACACAGAGAATTAGTCCCAAAAATAACGAAATCAAAATGAAAGCCCGAATTCTGCTTCAGCACAGGGTACTCCACTATAAACCAGGGAATGGAAAGAAAGCCCAAGCAACTGGGAGCAACATAGTAAAGTGAAGTAATTGGGTTCAAATTGATCCCCTTTGAAGTCAATAAAATCTGAATCATAACCAACCTTGTAGCCTCGAAAAGAACCGCGCCCAGTTGGAGAAAAACGCCCCAGGAATCATACTTGGCTTCACCATAGGCAGCAACTGCGACACCTAGAGAAATGGAAAGCATGTTACCCATGGTGTGACTCTTGAAAGCATCCTTTTTAAAAAGGATCCCGATCGTATAGACAGCAACAGGCATAAGGGCCTTGAGCATCTGTATAAAGGAGACAGATAGATAAATATAAGCAGAGTTTGAGAACCAGAGGGACAGTGAATAGAGGGCACCAATGGGGACGACTGAGGTGAGGTAAATATGGAGAGAAAGCGAAGCGGGGTCGACGAGCTTGAGCACTCGGACGGCTATAAAGGCCAAGGAAGAGCAGAAAGCCATGTGAATCATGGTCAATGAAATGGGAAAGGGCCAGTTGTAGAGTTTACGATCAAGAATGTACTTGTTGTAGACTATAACACTGAAGGAAAGGAAGATCCATATGGCGACATAGGTGTAGGAGAGGATGATCTTTTTCATCACCCCATCTCCGAATATTGAATCTTTCCTCATTGCAGAGGGCTGGAAGAGAGTGCAAATCTTGGAGAGTTGAAGAAGAGAGGAGCCTGGGGAGTTTATTTAAGAGAAAGAGACCCCAGGGTGGGGTGGAATAAAGAAGGGAGTCTAAAGGAGGTTGGATTTGTTAAAACTTAAATAGTATTTGCTTGGTTTTAATGAATCCAAATCTATAGTTCTGTAAAAGCTGTTATTTGCTTGGTTTTAATGAATCCAAATCTTTAGTTCTGTAAAAGCTGTTATTTGTTTGGCAAGTGTTTGAAATATAAGTACGTTTTTAGTCAAACTTAAAATATTTTATAGGATAGATAAGAAGGATCCATATATTCATTACTTATTTCTATTTAATTTATAATTTGAATTGATTGACACCTCAAAAATTTGAGTTAATTATTTCATTAATTTATAATTTGAATTGATTGAAACCTCAAAAATCCGAGTTAATTATTTCAACAATCACTTAACTTATACTATGGTCGTGATTTACTCACGGAACTTCAAAGTAGTTCACAGTATTCATTGAACTTTGCCTGATTGCACTTCATCCAACATCCTAAAAAATTCTTTACCTTATTCATCAATGTGGCTAACTGAAATCTCACGTTGTAAGTTACAGTGTTTAAAAAATTACAACTCAATCAAACTATTATTTCATTACTCATTAAACTTATACTTTGTCATAGTTACTCATCAAACTTCAAAATGCTTAACAATAGTCACTCATCTTTGAGATGTTTCACTCCATCCATTATCAATCATATTTTGTTACCTTTGTTGCTAATGTATCGCAAGAAAATCCCACATTGCAAGTGACAATCTTTAAAAAAATTATAATTATGTCAAATAATCAACTCACCAAAATCACCATATATTAAACACGGATTCTAAGCCCCATAAACTTTTTAAAAACCCAATAAAATTGAGGATGAGTGAATTGGGGGTTATGATTTTTCAGGGTTGAAATTGAAGACATATTATTGGTTTTTAAAGAAGTTCATGAGGTCGTGGAACTCGCATTTTACAAATGGTGATTTTGGTGAGTTGAGGCTTGAATGACTTATAATTTTTTTAACGATTATAACTAGCCATGTTGTTTATTCGTGCGATACATTAGCAATGAAGGGAATGCATTGTAATTTTTTTTAACGATTTTAATGATTGTAGGTTGTCATGATGGATGGAATGCAACATCTCAAAGATAAATAATTATCGTGAAGCTTTCTGAAATTTGATAAGTAAACCGTGATCAAGTATAAGTTTGATGAGTAATGAAATAATAGTTTGATTGAATCTTAATTTTTTTAATGATCGTAATTTCTAAGTGCGATTTTTATTAGTCACATCAGCGAATAAAGTAATATTTTTAGGGTGATGGATGTATTGAAAACGTGCAAAATTCAATGAGCACTGTGAAACATTTTGAAGTTTATTGAATAAAGCGTGACCATAATATAAGTTGGGTGATTATTGAAACAACTAACTTCATAAGTTTAGGAAGAGACAATTTTAGAAGATGGGAAGTGAGATTTGAGATGGATTAATTTGAAGGATAAAGCGAGTGATTTTTGACTGAAGGATGAGAGGTTGGATAAAATTATAAGTCAATAAAATTATAATAGAGATAGAAATAAGTAAAGATAAATAAGTAGTACATGTATTTCTTATAAAATGTATAGTTAAAATTAATGTTTAAATTTTAAAATAAATTTATAAATTACTTTCAGTGTCATCCAAACATGGACCAAGAATGGAGCGCTGTGTATTTTATTAATTTCGAAAGTGGTCTCTTTAGGTAAGTAATTTGTCTTTTATTTCGATAGTTACACGACAAGTTTTTTTCTTTAGTGCAAAAAAGTTGCAATGATTAATTTTGAAAAGAAAATGACCCGATCATGATATGTGGGGAAAAGAAATAACCCAATCGTTGAACTTGCTTGCATATCATACGAAAATAAAGAAAGTCGAAAGGTATTAGGATAAATTTATATAAAATTTACAAATAATATGCGTTCAAGAAAACTTGTTTTCCACGATTGTGAAGGAAACAAAATTAGTAAACAAATTCTTTGTATTATTACATAAAATAATTAAACAAAAAAGTAAGAAAATACAATTAAATGGTAATGTTAGAATATGGGTGTGACCCGAATTTCTTGTTGAAATAATTGAAAATTTCTAATTGAAGTGCACGTAAAAAAGAATTCAGTTTGAAATGCAATTGGAGTCTTATGTCAAGTTGAACTCTATTTTGGAAGCTCATTGGGAGTTAAAAATTGGTATTGGACTTGAAAAAAAGTTCGGGAGAAAATAATTTGGAACAAAAAAAAATATATATATATATTTTTCGGGCAGAACGTTTGACACTGCAACTCTAGGCATGGGCGCTGCAGTGTCAATCCCGGCGCCGAAGGTGGGCGTCGTGGCACCACCTGACCTATTTCTGATTTTTCGCGTTTTTCTCTTCTTTTTTGTTTTAGACTCAATTTTTTGGTATTCTACTTGTTTAAGAACTCTACCATTAGAGTTTGGACGTCCCATTATGAATATTAGGCTCTTTTATATAATTTCCTAAGTGTGAGAAAATAGATTACTAGAATTATATGATCCATTGTAATTTTTTTACTTTTCCATTATTCTTGAATCAATAAAATCTCTTAATTCATCTATCATATTTCTTATTTTTATTATTCTTTGTTTGATTAAATAATTCATTATTTTGTCATATAATTTCAATATCTCAATACGCTGGTTGGTTTCATAACAAGTGATATCAAAGCGATTCTGATAGCTTGTTTGTTTCATAACAAGTGGTATCAAATCGCCAGGTTCAGCAGTTCTGCAAGAACGTAGGGTTTGATTTGTTCTAGTTTTTTTGTTCGTGATGACTTCTATGAAGTATGAAATTTCGATTTTGGATCGGAGTACTAAATTTTTGCTATGACAGGTTAAGATGCATGCAGTACTCGTACAACAAGATTTAGATGATGCGTTATTGGGAATTGACAAGATACCCGTAACTTTGATCGTTGAGGAGAAATTACAGAAGGATAAGAAGGTAGTTTATCATATTTATCCTCATCTATCAAATACTACTCTTTAGGACATTTTGAAGGAGGTTTTAGCAGCTGCTCTATGGTTGAAGTTGGAGAAATTGTGCATGACTAAAAGTCTGACAAGCAAGTTGAACCTCAAGTAGCGTTTATACTCTACAGCAGCTGCTTTATGGTTGAAGTTGGAGCAATTATACTTGACTAAAAGTCTGACAATCAAGTTGAACCTCAAGTAGCGTTTATCATCTCAGCGAATGGCAGAAGGAGGATCATTGGACGATCATCTGACTGTATTTAAAGAGATCGTCGTTGATTTGGAAACTTTGGAAATAGAGTATGATAAAAAGATTTGGCCTTGATCATATTGTGTTTGTTGTCCGCTTCTTTTTCTTCATTTAGAGACACAATCTTGTATATTCGTGATACTCTCACTATATAATGGATGTATGATGCTTTGTATGAAAAAAGAAAGATGAAGCATTTGGTTTTTGAGGTCAAAGATGAAGAAAGTCTGGTTGCTCATGGTGGTTCTGGAAGGGGCAGATTGAAGTCTAAGTTCAACAATCAGATTTGTAGCTACTACAAGAAGAATTGACACATGAAGAAGGATTGCTACAAATTGCAGAATAAAGAAATGTTGGTTGTAAGTCGATATGGAAAGCGATCAGAGATTTCAGGTGAAGCAGACCTCACAGAGAACATTGTAAGTGAAGGAGATCTTTTGGCTATTCCTGATATCGAGTCTAAACTAGAGGAGGATTGGATTCTGGATTTAGCATGTGTGCTTCACATGTGTCCTAATAAAGACTTGTTTACTATATATGAAACCGTTTCCAAATGTATCATGGTTATGGGAGACAACACACCTTGTCGGGTTGCTAGAATTGGTACGGTCAGATTGAAGTTATTGGATGGGACAATTAGAACACTTGGCCGGTTCGACATGTTCCACATTTGAAAAAGAATATCATCTCGTTGTATATCCTTGATTCAAAGGGTTATGAGTTCTTTGGTGGAGGTGGAGCTTTAAAGGTTTGTAAGGGTACCCATATTGTATTGAGGGATAGAAAATGTCTCAGTTATACATCTTATAGGGTCATCCAGAATCTAGAAGAGTCAATCAGCACAAGTTCAGTACCGTGATGAATATTCAGTTTGATACAATACCTTTAGGAGCTCGTAAATGGTCGGATTTGAAGAATACTACTCAGTGGAGTTCAGGAGATATGGATAATACAGATTTGCCACCATCACCTGTGGTGCCATTGTATTCAATTGTTAGGGATGGACCCATTGTAAAAGGGTATGTGGATGTTGATTTTGTTGAGCATGCTTTAAGTGGAGTAGAATGTGTTCAATCTAGCAAGGGGCTTTCAGTAAAAACATTTGGTATTGATTCCGCCTTAGGGTGTGTTACAGTTCATTTTGGTAAATTATAAAATCATTACGATTTTTTTGGAATATGAGATAATTCTACAAGAGTAATACTTGGATTCATTGGAAGATGTGGAGTCTTGTGATTCATTGGAGAAATTAATTTTTTTTGTTATTGTTGAAGAGTCAGTTCATTCCTAGGAGACGAATTTTCTTCTCTAAGTGGAGAATATTTTGGAGCTTTATTCGTATTTGGGTGTGACCCGAATTGCTTTTTGAAGTAATTGAAGAATTCTAATTGAAGTGTACGTCAAGAAGAATTCAGTTTGAAATACTATTGGAGTCCTATGCCAAATTGAAATTCTATTTTGGAAACCTATTGGGAGTTAGAAATTGGTATTGGACCTGAAGAAGAGTTCAGGATGGAAAAAACAACTTGGAACAAAAACAATTCGGCGCTGGGGCGCTCGGAGATGGGTGTCGTGGTCCCGCCTGACCAATTTCGAATTTTCATTTTCTCTCATTTTTCGTTTTGGACTCGATTTTTTGGCATTCTACTTCTTCAACAACTCTATTATTAGAGTTTGGACATCTCCTACATGATCCCTATAAATATTAGGCTATTGTATACAATTTTATAAGTGTGCGAAAATAGATTATTAGAATTATAGGATCAATTGTAATTTTCTCTTCTCTCTATTATTCTCGAGTTAATAAAATCTCTTAATTTTTCTGTCATATTTTTTGTCTTTATTATACTTTTGTTTGATCAAATACTTCATTATTGTGCCAAATAATTTCAACATATCAATCCGGTGATTGGTTTCATAACAAGTAAGAATTTTAGTTCCTCCAAAATTATCCATCATTGCCACAAGCAAGATGGAATTTACATAAGATGAAATCCGGATACGCTGATCAAAATCCATGCATAAAAAAATTGTCCTTATGTCACACTATTGGTTTTTTTGTTTTGGTGCATAATATTTGTCTTTCTAGCAACACTAATTTCACATTACCGTAAACTGTCCTTTCATCACCCTACTGGTGTCTGTTTTTTTTCCCTCCTAGTGCATAATATCTATCTGTTTTTCTAGTGACACTAATTTCACATTGCCGTAGTACAAGATAATTTTAACAAAAGAAATCTATTATGTTCAGATTTTGTGCATTATTTTCCACTTTTGTGGCTATTTTCACTTTTCATTCTTGAACTTTTCTTGGAAGCCTTTGAAAATTAGGAGACATTTCATACATTTTTTTGTTAGTTAACTCATTTCACTAAAATGCTTAAAAAATTAAAAATGAAAAAGTTGTCCTTTCATTATTCTTAATTAAAATATTAAATATGTGATATGAAATATTTAAACAAAAACATACACTACAACAAAAATAGTCATTTGCAACACTAGAAAGGCAACATTTGTTGATAAATGTTGCTAAAAGGTCTTTTGGCAACATTTTAGTAAGTGAATGTTGCCATTGGTTAGTATAAATGAGTTTTGGCAACGTTTTATAGAAAAATGTTGCGATAGACCTCTATTTTCAACGTTTATTGCGAAAAGTTTTATTTTTTATTGCGAAAAGTTTTATTTTTCGCAACGTTTATCAAATGTTGCAAAAGACAAGCCCTTTTGCAGCATTTATCAAACGTTGCGAAAAAGTCTTTTCGTAACGTTTGATAAACGTTGCAAAATGCTTGACAAATCCGATTAGGGTTTCATGCTTGTGGGAGATCATATACCTATTGATTGGAATGAAGACATTATGCTTATGGAGATAGTCCTCCTTTTGTTGAATAAGAATGTACTTAAAAAATTACCAAGTTGGATAAAAATAGAATGTTTATAGGAGATGCTATATGGTGGGACGAATTTCAAAAGTGGGGGATATAGTCCACTTGAAAAAGTTGATAATAAAGACTTGTCATTGCTTGTAAATTTAGATTATGAACTAGCCATTCAACTAGAGGATATATCAACTATTGATAAAGAGCATAAAGAGGATGACAAAATAATCACATAGAAATCAAAAGAAAAAGTAGCGATTAATGATGATGGAATTAACACATATTCTTTCGATTTTATTGATTTCTCAAAAATTGATTTTGTGATTAAGCCAGATGAAGAGGTGAAAGTCTACATAGTTGAGTTTGAATCAGATGGAATAAGCAAGTTATATTACATTAAAAGGGGCAAGGTAGAGGTTTGGACACCAAATTAAAAGTGGAACAAAGTCAAACGAAGAAAACTAAACAAGTCATCAAAAGCTTTCTTCATAATTTAATGATACAGATTACCAAATCAAGCAAATGACTATAAAAAAACACTTATTGGGAGGTACCCTATTTTTCTCTCCATTTATTTATTATACTTTCTAGATAATAGGTTAGGTAATTCATTAGCTTTTGTGTGCTAGTAGTTAGTTAGAAATCTTCATCCTCATATTCCTTATAGGTTGTGTTGTGTTTGAGCTTTCATTGATTGTTCCACGTTCTTTTGTCACTAATGATTGAATTTTATTCATTTTGTAAGAACATGATACTTAAAAACACACAAATCAACATTATACAAGGAATGCAGTTGAACTGACCATCTAGCTCCAACAATTTGGTTCCAAATCAGCTTCCAGAATTAGACATACATCTGGGAGTCTCTTATTTCCTTCTTGCCCTTTTGTCTCACTTAATCGATGATATTATAAGATATTGAGGACAATGTTTGATTTAAGTTTGGGGGTGGAAAAAATATTGAGTTTTTATTTGATAGTGTTTATTATTTTATTATATATATGAAGAAAGTAGAAAAAACATTTAAATTTTCAAAAATATTTTCTTTTTAGTTTGTTTGCTTATGTGTTAGGTAGCCTTGCCAATAATGATGAATATATTTGGAAGAATATATTAGTTTATGAATTTTGAATAAGATATATGTTTAGATTAATGGATGTTTATTTATGTGGCATTTGATATTATTTGCACATGAGAATTAAGTTTTGCATTTTAAAGAAATGAGTTTATTCATGTTTTGAATATGTTGAAATAGTGGAACTTAGATGCAAAACCATTTAATCCGTTATATTAAACATCCTTAGATCATTTTGAGAATAGTGTGGGGGTGATTGAACTGTTATAGAAAGATATTAAGATGAATAAGGATTTCGTATGTGTAAATTCTTGTGGGTATTGTCTTGGGCCAATAAGATGAAAAATATGTGAGAATCGTAAGTTTAAGGTTGATTCTGGAGAATGATTATTTGAAAAAGGGCATTGCACTAATCATTGTGTAAAAACGGAAAAAAAGATACAATGATTCATGAGTGAAAAATATCCATAAAAGACACTTGTTGAAAATCCTAGAAAGAAAACTTTATAATGGATCAAGTTAATGCATGAAATAGAATATGCAAAGCAATTATGAAAAAGTAGGTACATGAAACATAAAATGCACTAAATGCTTTGATTAAGTCCCAAACACTAATTTGAGAGAATTAGACTTTTGGCAAATGATTTGTGATAATTGAACGTTTAGACCCAACAAACATCTGGAGGGGGTGAATAGATGTATAATGCGGAATTAAAATAATAATCAATAAAAAACAAGAAGTTACTAATTATTGTTTCTTAATGATTAAGTTTAATCAATATTAAACCCTAAATAATCTGCTATACGAATCAAAGTAAAATCAAAACCTGAAGTGTTAACAAAGGAAAACCTTTGAAAAACTCTTCACAGGGATCGAAGACCTCCGAGCAAACCTCACCAAAAATGATCCACTAGAAAGGATAATTTACAGTTGGTCTAAACACAACTAAACCTTAGTAGACTTTGACTTTCCAACATGTAAATCATTGAAGAACCTCTTCGATTGTACCTTCTACACTTCCCAGAACTCATGACTTATTTCCCTCCATATGATTTTGAACACTGAACTAGCTAATACAATTTTGACCTAACAAACTATCATTTTAGCATTCCTTGACAAAATCATTTATTTTAAAATTAAAATCAGAACAACCTAACACTATTAAATCCAGTGTCTCAATACCAAAAATTCAACTCAACATTTTTTCTCCTTATTTTCAGAAACACAAGAAATCAACAATACCACGTGTAAAACTAAGAGGGAACTAACAATTAAGCACATAATTAATTTATATAAAAATGCAAGCAAACCATGTGTGACACCCAAGCATTTATTACTACATGCATCAACAACATATAAACTAATCATGACAAGATTGAGATATATCATCACAATAGCTAAACCAGCAACACAAAATATGATATCGATATTATACAAAAAACTTAACATAATATCATTTAGGAAAAATTTAACATTATGCTAGTCACATCATCAATCATAAAAAATATCTATAACTCTCCCTAAGTCAAATATCAAAAACAAAATTAACAATGTATCAACTTCTCCCCCTAACTTATATATTACTCAACTCCCCTGAAATAAATACTTAACTCTCCCCCTTTTTGCATGAACCACAAAGGAAAATCAATCAATATAATCATGAATAAAACAGAGGGAAATAGGTGAAAAAAATATGCACATGGACATACTATGCAAAATTGTGCAAAACATGTGATGGAAGAATTTTTTTTCTTTTTTCGGATAACTCTTTTTCTTGAATTTTTAAATATAACATCTAGTAGTGAAATCTTAAATCACATGGACTGTTATTTGCTTACTTATAATGCATATTTCATAAATAGTAATCTTTTCCTGTATAACTCATTTTAAACCTATATCGAGCAAATTGTATTAGCAACCCATGTGTGAAAAGTGCCACTAATTTCTAATAAGTCAGTCTCAAAACCTTACATTAATGAGAAATGACAAGTAGAGAAATAACTGGTGAATTAATATTTTCCTCAAATTAAGAAAGTCAAACTAGTGCTACAAGGACTTTTTAATACAAAATCTCATTTTTTTATTCATTGTATAATTGTTTTCTTTTTCTACCTATTTATAAGCATATATAATTTTTCTTTATATCTTATGTGCAAACGTTTCTTCATTAAGCTTATTAAATGATCCACGTAATAAGTTTTAAACCAATAAATCCCAAATCAGATGACTATAGGACATTGAATTTTAAGATACCTAATATATTTAATTACTCGAGTCGTAAAATCTATGAAGAAAAGTATAAGATATATCTCACTTTATCTATTGATATATAATTCAAATATTTTGAAGCTAAATTATCTTTTTATTTTAGGGGAATATACTAGAGTTTAGTCAGTTATTTAAGGTCAATCCATGTTCAAGGTTACCTAATCACACTGATGACCACCATCTCAAATCTTACACATACGATCAAGACTCACTCACAAGAGCTTAGTATGTGCTATGCACATGAAGATGAAGAAACATATACCAAGTACTCCAAACAAGTTTTAAATAAAGTTAATGTAAACTTTATTCACTGTTCAATAATTGTA
>CAIGRB010146298.1:42726-75633 GCA_903798255.1 Fraxinus quadrangulata
AACGATGCCGTATTAGCGACTCTTGGCAGAGCAACATCCAACATCACCAAAGCATGACTATCCTCATATAAGGTACTATGATGACCTCAAGTCAAAGGACCAATTCCACTACCGAACGTTAGAGATTAACCACATAAGTTAGTTTTATCTCACATAAACCTAACAACAAGTAAATTTTATAAGGCATGAGATTTGTACTTGCCCTTAAGTCAAGAAGAGCTTGTACAAACTCACGGTTCCCAATGACACATGACACAGTAGGACAACTAGGGTCCTTATACTTCGGTGGGATCTTTTGGTCAATCACCGCACTCACTTGCTCAGTCAAGAAAGCAGTTTTATTGACATGGTGCTTTCTCTTCACAGTGCACAAGTCCTTAAGGACTTTAGCATATGTAGGAACTTGATAAATCACATGCAAGAGAGGCAGATGGATTTATACTTGCTTGAGGTGTTAGGATTTCACTATGTTTATCGGTAGACTTCCGTGTAGGCTTAAGAGCTTGAGAGAAAGGTACTATAACCGGGTTTTCAACCATTTGCTCACAATCCTACTTTCACTAGACTCGCTAGACTCCTTTTCAATTTCCCTAGGATTGAGAATTGGTTCTATGACTTTTCCTAATCTAGTGGTTATGACATTCACTTCCTTAAGATTGTTTTATTCCAATCTTGAGGTTTGTACCATGTGTTGTCCCTTAAGATTTGGTTGAGGCTGAGCTGGAAATTTCCCACGCTCTCCTCCAGCTAAGGCATTAGTCAACTTAGACATAGGATTTTTTATTTCTTTGTTTTTCTCAACTACCTGAGTGATCATAGTCTCAAACTTCTGATTTGCCTTACCTTGTGCCTCTATAAAAGTATGTAAAGTGTCTTCTAAAGCGTTCCTAAAAGTTGTGGGCTGATATGAAGGTGTATTAAAAGCTCTAGATGGTTGGACAAGTTGCTGGTTTTCAAATTTCCAGTTGAAATTAGGATGATTCCGCCCCAGGATTGTAGGTTTTCGAAAATGGAGCATAGGACTTTTTGTATGTGCCTAAGGCATTACAGTGTTCCTTATAAACCCTCTTCATGTCAGTAAAAGTACTACACTCTTATGCTAGATGATCAGTTCTACCCCACACGTATGGTCTCTGGTTCTCTAGTGAGAGCTTCTACTTTGGCTCTAAGGTTATCTCCCTCCCTAAGATGATAGATACATATGCTAGTGGGATTTTCAATGGTTCGTAACCTATTGGTACTCTCAGCGGTGCTAGGTCATCTAGATATTCTATAGCTTCATCAGGATCTTTTTGTAAAAATTCACTGCTATACATCATCTCTACGAATTGATGCTCCACAAGTGTTAATCCCTCATAAAAATAGTTCACGTTATGCCAATTCTCATAACTGTGGTGGGGGCAAAGGGCTTGTAGTTCTTTATATCTTTCTCATTTTTGGTATAAGGTTTTGTTATCCTTTTGAGTAAACGACGAAATTTGTTTCTTTAAGGCACTAGTTTTTTGGTAGTGAAAGTACTTATTAAAGAATACTCGAGTAATTTCAGCCCAAGTGCCAATCAACCATTGCCTCGCTCTTTAAGTGAAAATGGGAAAATTTTTAGCCTGACTGCGTCCGTTGTACCATGTTGGTTGTGGAAGCTTGTGACCACCTCCACAAATTCCTTAATATACATGTATGGATTTTCATTTTCGAGCCCATGAAAAGTGGGAAAAAGTTGAATCATTCCTGGTTTAAGTTCCATACGCTACATATTAGGAGGAAACATGATGCATAATGGTATGGACGTGCATGTGGGGATAAAGATAATCCTGTAAAGTCCTATAATGCGCATTGCCATGTTTACTATTAGTCATAGTGTTGTGTAGTATGGTGCTCGTGGTAATAGATGCAGTATCAAAGATAGGGTTAGAAAGTGATTTTAACACTGGAAAAGGTCCTTTGGTAGAGCTTCCTTGCTCGTCTCTATCCCTAATCATAAAACACGAAAACTAAAATATATGAGAATAAAAAAAATAACAAATAAGAAAATTAATTTAACTAAAGAATAGTAAATGCTTCCTCTTTTGTTAAGAAATTGAATAAGCACTCAAGCTTCTCTACTCTATCTCGTGTGCCTTTTCATGTCACTCGCCCAACTCACGTGGGCCCACTAAATACTAGGCTCGATCAGTCCCGTTCACTTGAAAATAGGTCCATATGTCAAATTGGGGGAAAAAAGGCCATACGACCCTGGACTGCTATCACCAGTTCAATTTTTCTTATTAAGGGTGGCACCCACCTTCTGATCTAGCACCATGGCTGTTGAGGGCAATGTCGCATATGCCTAATAGGCATCGTATGTAGACAGTGGGGCCAATGCCCATATCACCAATACTACAACAAATCTCACTTTATCGCAATGGAGATGACACCATCACACTTGGCAATGGATCAGGTTTAGTGATTAACAATATGGTACCATGAAAAGTGCATTTCACACACTTATTTAGGTCACAAAACATGGATAATTATTGGTAAAAATATTGGAATATGGCTTAATTCTATATAAATTATGTTTTATAGGATAATATTGATGAACATAATGGAATAAGGAAAAAGAAGCAGAGCAATGACTAAAATGGAAGAAAATCAAAGTTCAGGGACCAAATAGCTAAAAAAGGACCCGAAAGAAGAAACGAAGATGTTAAAAGAGTTGAACACCAATTTAGCGAATGAATGAAGTGTTGGAAGAAGAAGAAACGAGAAAAGAGATCACGAAAAGAAAAAAGGGGGTTCTGGGACCAAAACGCAAAGAATGGAAATCTACTTGAACTATGCGGTCGTATAGTTCTTCTCACATGCGGTCGCATGGTTAGCTTCAGTGAATCTCAAGAGGGCATTCCATTGTTCTATGCGGTCGCATGGCATTGCTCTTTACGATAAAAAATTTGGTTTCCTTAATTTCAATGAAACTCTTATGGAAACAAATTTTATGGCATCATTTGAAAACCTAGAGCCGTCCAGAATGCATTACAACATATTTTGGAGAGCTTTTGGAGCATAGACGGAGCGAAGAACATGAAGATCAAATACAAGGACACGAAGATTCAATTCAAGCATTATTTGGGCGATGTCGATTCTTCAATATTCTTTTTGTTTTCTTCTTCATAACATGTTAGGCTAGTTTTTTTTGTACTAGGAGAACGATGAACTATGTTATATGAGTTTTTAATCTTTAGTTTTATATATTTGACATTGAAATTCATTTTTGGATATTTAATAATTTATATGATTTTCTTTTCTCAACAATTATTGTGCACGTTAATTGTGTGAATTTAGACGCCTATTTTATGCATTCGAAAGAAGAAAAATATGTTCGACATGTATAAATTGTCATAGGGTCCGATAGATTATAGAAACATACCTCTATACTTTATATGATTCTTTAAGTGTTCATAAGAATTCATGCACTTTGTGTGTTCACATCCATCATAGAAAGTATAGTTAGGTCATATATAAAGTAGGTTTAACATTACATGAGAGAGATTGTTAGATAAAATAGGAACATTGATTTATCAAATTCAATTGTGTTGTCAAAGTGTAAAACTAAGGTTAAAATTGATTATTACATGGGAATTTGGGATCCTAGTATGTTTGTCATTCATTAAAACTCATTAACCTGTGTTCAACATAATTTGCATTTAACTTACTTAATTCACTGATAATTGTATAAGTAGATTAATTTAGTCATAAACAAATCATACTATTCTTGTTTCGGTTAAGGTCGTGATAATTAAAATTGAATTAAATCAATCTCTCTAGGATGATACTTGGACATAAAATCCATTTTATTACTTGTTAACGAACTGTACACTTACGGTGGTTTTAAGTCGAAATATATTTTCGTGAACAAGTTTTTGGTATTGCTGCCGAAGATTGAGTTTAGTTTTATTTTGTTTACCTCGACACTAATTCAAACATTATTTTTGTTATTTTATTTCATTTTAGTTATCTGAGTGCTACTATTGTTTTTCTTTTAGATGTTGTATGAGAAGGTCTTTTGATGGTGAATTTATTCCAACTGATCCAAAAATCGAATGCCCCTTTTATCCTAGGCAAAATGAAGAAAGAACAGCACAATAGAAAGATCAAAAATAGCAAGTACAAATGGCTAACGAGTAAAACAATCCAGTAGTTCAAGTCAATGAAGATGAAGCTGTTGATGATGGAAATATGCTTTTTGGGGATTTGATAACACCAAAGATCATTTAGAGTTAATCCAGTATTGTCTAATTTTTAGCTGAAGACCAACGTTATACATCTATTCCAGAATTGTCTAATTTTTAGCTGAAGAAAATACTCATATACATGTCACTCAATTATTGGAGATGTGACAACATTTTCGATATCAAGGTACTTCAGATGATGCTATTAGACTGAGGCTATTTTCACACACTTAGCGTGATAAAGCACTTAAGTGGTTAGATTCACAACCCATCGCTAGTATTAGCTCGTGGAATGATCTAGCCCAAAACAACGTACATAGCAACGTTGAAGCTTGATATATCTATCTTTCATTAAAGTGAATCAGAATCTTTTGTTGATTTGATGAAGCTTAGAACAGATTCAAGAACATGTTTCGAAAGTATCTTCATCATGATATTAGCAAACGAATCTAGGTCCAATATTTCTATGCGGGATTGCTTCTATCATTCAAAAGCATGGTGGATTCGAGACAATGACAGCTCTTTTTTACAAAGACAATTGACGAAGCTTTGAAATTATTCGAGACAATGGCTACAGCTTAAGCTATGTGGGCTTCTAAGCGAGTTATTTAAAAGAAAGCATCGGGTGTATACGAGGTGGATGCTTACTCAACTTTATCTGTAAAGATAGATTCCTTATTTCATAAGATGGAGAGCATATCATAGACAACCAATGCAGTTCAAGCCAAGAAGCCAAGTTGTGAAGAGTGTGGGACATATTATAATACAACAAATTGTCTTATCCTGGCACAAAGAATGGAACAAGTGAATCTTGCACAATGGGGACAATGTCAACAAAATAATCCACATTTAGATATTTACAACCCAGGTTGGAGGAAGCACCCAAATTTCTCTTAGACTAATCAAAATCAGAATAGGCCGCATGATCAGTTTCAGCAGCAAGAGAAGAAATTTCAGTTGGAAGAGATGTTTTGGGAAATTTATGGAAAAAACAAATCAATACATGGAAGCTAATAATAAGTTCATGAGGAAGACTGAAATAGCACTCCAAGATAAGAGTGCTCCTATTAAAAACCTAGAGACTCAAGTGGGGCGGATGGTACTTTCTATGACTGGCAGAGCACCATGTTCATTACCCAGCAAAATAGAAATCAACCCTAAAGAACATGCGAAAGGAATAACAACCAAAAACATGGTGCAATTATTGCAAATACATATAAAGAGGCCGGTTACTATCCTTACAAGTCTCCTATTCCATTTCTACAGAGGCAAAAGGGCACGAATTGGATCAACTGTACACTAATTTTTTTGAGGTCTTCAACAAACTCCACTTCAACATCCCATTTGTCGATGCACTCATCAAAATGGCGAGCTCTGTCAAGTTCCTAAAGGACGTCCTATCCAATAAATGAAAATAGGAGGAACATGAAATGGTGATGTTGACAAAGGAATGTAGAGCTAAAATCCAGAAAAAGCTACCTCCAAAGTTAAAAGACCTAGGGAGTTTTACTGTACCTTGTACTATTGGAGATTGGTATTTTGACAAAACTTTATGTGACGTAGGTGTAAGTATCAGGAAACTCTAATTGGGAAAGGCTAAAGCAATTACAGTAACTATTTAGTTAGCCGATCGATCTCTTACTCATCAACGAGGGATCACTGAAAACATATTGATTAAAGTGGAAAAATTCATCTTCCTAGCCAATTTTCTCATTCTTGACATGGAGGAGGAGAAGGATATTCCACTCATATTGGGCTGACTATTCTTAGCCACGGAAAGAGCTTTTATTGTTGTTCAGAAGGGTCAACTTATTTTGAGACTTGGTAAGTAGCAGATTTCTTTCAATGTCTTCAAAGCCATGAAATTTCCTATTGAGTCAAACAGCTACTTTCAGATAGATGTGATTGAAAATGTAGTCCAAGACACATTTATACTACATAACCTGTAGGATGCATATGAGACATGTATTGTACATTCTCAATCTACTCACACTAATTCTCTTAAGATCGAGGTATGTGCAAGGTTTTTGGAGACAAATCCACCATACACCCGTAAATGCCATTTTGAAGAGTTGGGGACCGGTCCTACAAAGCCCTTACCATCCATTCAGCAACCCTCTAGATTAGAACTAAAGCAACTACCACCTAATCTCCGATATGCTTATTTGGGAGAGTCCTCTAAACTCCCAGTAATTATTTCAAATTCAGTCAGCAATATGGAGGAAGAGATGCTATTTTGGGTACTTAGAGATAATAAGATAGCCATTGGATGGTCCATTGTAGATATTAAAGGGATTAGCCCTTCGCTGTGCATGCATAAGATTCTCATAGAGAAGAATTTTTGATCAAGTGTTAGTAGAGGCTAAATCCAAACACAAAAGACGTGGTCAGAGTAGAGGTGTTGAGACTTTGGATGCATGTATCATCTATCCATTATTAGGCAATGCATGGATTAGTCCAGTTCAGGTTGTGTTGAAGAAGGATGGTATTACGATGGTTCATAATGAAATGAAATTCCCACCAGGACTGTTACAGGATGGAGAGTTTGCATTGATTATTACAAACTCAACGCTGCTACTTAGAATGATAACTTTCTCCTTCCATTTATTGATCAGATGTTAGAAAGATTGGCAAGGTACTCTCACTACTACTTCCTTGACGGATATTTTGGATATATTCAGATCCTAGTAGTACCTGATGATCAGGAAAATACCATTTTTACTTGCCACTATGTAAATTTTCTTACCGCAGGATGCCATTCGGTTTGTGTAATGCTCTTGCTACCTTTCAACGTTGCATGATGGCGATCTTCTTTGACATGGTGAAAAAATTCATAGAAATCTTCATGGATGACTTCTTGGTGTTTGGATCATTTTTTGATGAATGTTTGGAGCATCTGAGTTTGGTATTACAACGATGCAAGGAGACAAACTTGGTATTGAACTAGGAAAAATGCCACTTCATGATACATAAGAGCATTGTATTGGGACATCGCATTTTAGCTAATGGGATAGAGGTGGACAAAGCAAAAATTCAGATTATTGAAAAATTACCACCTCCTACATCAGTTAAGGGTATTCACAGTTTCCTTGGGCATACTAGGTTTTATCAGCACCGCATTAAGGATTTCTAAATGATCACAAAACCCCTATGTGACTTGCTAGCTAAGGATGTCACTTTTGACTTCTCTGCAGAATGTATATTGGCTGTCAACACTTTAAAACAAAAGTTGACCTCAGCCCCAGTGATCATTGCACCAGATTTGAGTTTACCATTCGAATTAATGTGTGATGTAGGTGATTACGCTGTAGGGGTCGTATTAGGATAGCGAAAGAACAAAATATTTCATGTGACCTACTATGTACGCAAAACCTTGAACGACACATAAATTAACTATGCCACCACTGAGAAAGAGCTTCTAGTTGTGGTCTATGCCTTTAATGAATTTTGATCATATCTTGTTGGATCAAAAGTCATAGTCTACACCGATCATGCCACCTTAAAATATTTGATGACAAAGACGGACACCAAACCAAGACTAATATGTTGGGTATTACTTCTACATGAGTTTAATTTGGAGATTAGGGACAAGAAGGATAATGAAAATATGGTAGCTGAACACTTATCTTGACTTGAGCCCGGAGAGCAGAAGGAGTTAATAGAGATAATGAGAATTTTCTAGATAAGTAGATATTTAGTATGGAAGAGGTGCCTTGGTATGCTGATATAGTAAATTATTTGGCCAAGTCTATCACTTCACCGGATAATTTAAGTCATCATTGAAAAAATTTCTTTTCAGACTTAAAATATTATTTTTGGAAGGATCCCATTCTTTAAAGGCGAGGGGTAGATCAAATTATTCGTCAATGTGTTCCCGAGGATGAACTGGAGTAATGTCATTCATTTGCATACGCAGGGGTGTCAAAGACAGCTGCTAAGGTTTTATAGTCTGGGTTCTATTGGCCTTCACTCTTTTGGAATGCTTTTGAGTTCGTAAAAAGGTGTGACAGATGCCGGTGCATAGGAAACATCTCTAGAAAGAATGAGATGTCTTTAAATAGCATTCTATAGGTAAATCTTTTTGATGTGTGGGGGATTGACTTTATGGGGCCATTCACTCCATCGTTCTCAAATCAGTGTATCCTAGTTGCAGTTGATTATGTCTCCAAATGGGTGGAAGTAGTAACATTGCCAACCAACGATGCTAATGTTATGATTGGGTTTCTAAAGAAGTACAATTTTACTCGTTAAAGCACACATAAAGCTATCACAAGTGATGGGTGAAAACACTTCTGCAATCGACACCTTATAGCTACTTCCCATCACCCTCTGACCAGCAGGCAAGTTTAAATATCCAATCAAGAATTAAAGCGGATACTCGAGGTGATGGTGAGTTCTTCAACAAAGGATTGGTCTAAGAAGCTTGACGATGCATTGTGGGTTTAAAGAACAGCATTCAAAACACCTATCGGCATATCTCCTTATTGCTTGGTTTTTAGGAAAGCGTGCCACTTGATTTGATTTGAAAGTAGCTAGTGAAAATAGATTACTTCAGCTGAATGAAATGGATGAGTTCTGACTTGAAGCCGATGAGAATGCAAAACTCTACAAGGAACGCACCAAAAATGGCGCGACGTGCATATTTAAAGAAGAAAGTTTGAGGTGGGCCAAAAAGTCTTGTTATACAATTCTAGACTCAAACTTTTTTTCGGGAAAGTTGAGGTCAAGGTGGTTAGGTCCATACACAATTACCAAGATATTTTCATATGGGGCTATAGAGATCACTCATGATAGCAATTGAATGTTTAAAATAAATGGACAGCGGCTGAAGCCTTACTGGAACGGTGAATTCTTAAAAGAAAGTCCATCATTCATCTTCATGCACTAGAGTGAATAATCGCCAGTAAATCGAGCTGTGGACTATAAACAAGCACCTGTTGGGAGGCGATCCAACGTTTCTTCCCTTTAATTTATTTCGTTTTATGCACTTGATTAGAATTTTTTTATGTTTTTGATAATTTTTAATAATATTAGGTTATCCATTGTCCCTAGAGGTCACATAGAGTCTATGCATGATCCACACTAGATTTACAGGTGTGTGCACGAGTTTGGGGTTGTTGGAGAGCTATTTCGTTGATTCGGTGTGAAAATCACGCATTTTGAGCCAATAAGATCAATTTTTTAAGCTTTTCTGGATCAACAAGTGTTTTCAAGTTCAAAAGTTCTTTCGGAACCAATTTCATGGTATACATGCATCCTATACAGTTTATGACGTGTTTTGACAAGTTTTGGGGGTAGTGGAATGCCGAATTGAATTATGTCTAGAAAAACGAGATTTTAGAGAAATTTGACCAAAAATGTGTTTGTGGAGGAAATGAGAGAGTCTTGAAATTTTTGCATGTTCCATATATTCATCATCCTTATTTAACCTTGCTTGGCACAAAAACTCGAGGTTCGGGAGGTCGGGGATGGCCGACAATCCAAAATTCTTGAAGCAGGTTAATTTTTCCTTACTTGTAGTCTATGTGACATCATAGGCTACTATATCATGCGATTGCATGATACTTGGCCGAGATTAATCTTCGCCTCAATAAGTATTCTATGCAACTACATTCAATTACTCTATGCAGCTGCATAATGTGACATGGCAGTGGGTTTTAAAAGATACACACCACCACTTCATGCACACACCTCACGCACACGACATACCTCAAGCAGACGATACACCCCACACACATCGCCACAAGTACACGACATTTATCAAATCTTACTTGCATTTCCTCCATTCCTCTTCATCAAAGCATTTAAAGGTATGGCCACATCTCTCTCTTTGACCTTTTTTTATACAAAGGAGTTTTTATTATTTTGTGAATAAAATTTATTGATTGTGGAGTTGAGCATTAGGTAGATTGTGGAGAATGGTTTGGGAATGACTTTTGAGTATATGGGTTGATTGTGAACTCAGTTTTCTTCCCAAGGGTGATTCACAATGCCTACGAGGTGTTTGATAAATTATCTAAGTGAACATTTGTGCTGAATTAAGGTTATTTTCGAATTTGAAATTGATGATATGTGTTTTGGATTGTTTTTCGTGGTGAAATCCATTGACAAATGTATTGGAAAACACCAAAACACAAATTGGCACACATAGGCATGACATGTTTAGACACACGTCAATTCAAATACCTTACTTCGTCCCTCAGCTTGCTAACCCAAACGAAGTTTGTTTGACCTCAAATTTGACTATGAGTAAGACCACTATGTCCTCTTTCATGTGCCCGGATATCGATCGGGAAAATTTTGATTTTTCTCATCAATACCTGAAGGCAAAATTGCTTGGTTAATCATGGTTTCAAATATAGAATTTCTCATTGTTTAAGTTGATTTTGGGTTTGTGAGCTTCACTTTGAATTTTTTTGGATAATACCCACACTTCATTACATATGTCTCCGAGCATGACATCGTTGAAGTAGCCTGGAGTGGATTTTCTGTCAGTGATATCGCCTGCCCAGTCCGCATCTATATAGTCATCCACTCTTAGGTGATTATTCTTTACAAACATGAGACCTTTCCCAGGAGATGATTTCAAGTATCGAAGTATCCGAACAACTGCATCCATATGGTCCTTACTAGTACAGTGCATAAATTGACTTGCTACGCTTACAGCATATGCAATATTAGGGCGAGTATGAGATAGGTAAATGAGTTTTCCTACTAGTCTTTAGTACTTTTCTTTGTCCGTTGGTACCTGATCAAGACGTTTACCAAGTTTGTGATTTTGCACAATTGGAGTGTCAGCAGGTTTACATTCTAGTAGTCCCACCTCTAATAGTAAGTCTAGCACATATTTTCTTTGTGAAAGAAATATCCCTTGTTTGGATCTTGCAACTTCGATTCCCAGAAAATACTTCAATCCTCCTAGATTCTTCATCTCAAATTCAGCTGCCAATTGTTTCTGAAGTCTGAATATTTCTTCTGTGTCTTCCTCTGTGATAATCATATCATCAACATAGATTATCAAAGCAGTTATCTTGCCGATTCGGTGCTTTAGGAACAATGTATGTTCCAAGTTACTTTGTTAGAATTTATATTTTTTCATTGCCTGGCTGAATCGTCCAAACCAAGTTCGAGGCGATTGTTTCAGTCTGTACAATGCTCATTGTAATTTACACACCATTTTAGTCCTTGATAATGCTGTATAGCCTGGAAGAACATCCACGTAGACCTCTTCTTCAAGATCTCCGAGGAGAAAGGCATTTTTGACATCAAACTAGTGTAGAGGCCAATCAAGGTTTGTTGCAAGAGAGAGTAAAACTCTCAAAGTATTTAGCTTGGCTACTGGTGAGAAAGTTTCATGATAGTCTACGCCACCATTCGCCACTAATCTGGGATTAATGTACTATTTTCTTGGGATCGAGATAGTTCAATCTGAAGATGGGATCTTCATTGCTCAGAAGAAGTATACTACTAGTCTATTAAAGAAATTCAAGATGGAAGGTTGCAAGACAGTAGCAACTCCTCTGGATAGCAATAAATTACTCAGAAAAAAAAAACGATACTCCAAAAGCAGACAGTTCACAATTTCGAAGCTTAATTGGAAGTTTACTCTATCTCACAGCTTCAAGGCCAGTCATAATGTATACAACTAGCCTACTTTCAAGATTCATGCAGAATCTAAGTTAAGTTCACTATGGAGCAGCAAAGCGGATACTAAGATACCTCCAAGGAACAAAAGACTATGGAATATGGTATCAATCTACGCCTGACTCAAGACTACTTGGGTATACTGATAGTGATTGGGCAGGATCTGTAGATGATATGAAAAGGACATCAGGCTATGCATTTACTCTAGGTTCTGGAATATTCTTTTGGGCATCAAAGAAACAGGCAACTGTTGCACAATCATTAGCTGAAACAGAGTATATTGTAGCAACAATGACAACGAGTCAAGCTATATGGCTAAAGCGCATACTTGAAGATATAGGAGAGCCACAAGATGAAGCTACAGAAATTTACTGCGAAAGCAAGCCTGAAATAGCAATGGCCAAGAATCCCGTATTTCACAGCATAACTAAACACATTGGCATCAAGTATCACTTTATTAGAGAAGCTGAGGCAAACAAAGAGATAGAGGTCAAACATTGCAAGACAGAAGAACAATTAGCAGATATATTTACGAAGGTGCTACCACGAGCAAAGTTCGACTACGAGAAATGATTGGAGTTACCAAAATATGTACCGAGGAGTATTAAGTTTGTTGCATATTTTGGATTCATCTAGAATTCACTAGAATTTCTTGGTGAGCAAGCAAAACAAAATGAAATATATAGAAAAGGAAATTTCTAGATTTGCTTGGCAAACAAGTAAAATAAAATAATTAGAAAATAGGAATTCTCTAGAATGCTTACACTGCCTTTTGCATGTATAAATAGGAGAGTTGGTTCAATTGGTTGTAAGATAGAAGAAAAGTAAAAAAAAAAAAAAGCTCCTTCCAATTGTATAAACTTTCTTCCATCAACTTTGTAAAAATCTATTTTCAAATAAATTATATTTCCCTCCTTCAATTATCTTGTCCAATTAAAATAACTCGCTACTATTTTTATCCTATAAAATATCTTCAGTATCAGTGCATTTCTGTTATATAAATAATACTGACCACTGTCATGTTAGTACAGGATCTAGTTGTCTGTAACAACGATAATTATCCTTAATGCATGTCAACGGTAACTATATGCGATGTGTTTAAGATTTTATATTGGCAGCACTTCTTTAGGATCTTCCTTTTCTATAAGAATCATTAGTTAGTACTTCAGCTATTTAGTCAAAGTTCAGCAGGAAAATTTGAGGAAAAATTGCTCAAAGAAGCATTATTTTTATTCATTTCTCTTTCTGTTTAATAAGAATAACGAACATCATTTTTAACTGCCAAGTTCAATCCAAATCTAATGGCAAAACGATGCAGAAAAATCTTCTGTCTATATCCCATTTCGATCAAAACCTAGCAATTATCTCAGGTTTATAGAAGGAAACATACAAAAACAAAAGTGCATCTCTTGTTTGTGCAGTCTTGGATGGGGGCAAGCATTATTTCAACCAATTATTAAATTCTTAGAAGAGGACCTTTGAAAAAACTTTCCTTGAATGTTTAACACTTTTGGAAATGTAAAGATTAAATCTTAGATCCGTTGAAGGCCTAATAATGATGCACATTTATTTATGTCGCGACTACTTCCGTTATAATCATTTTTATGTTCAAGATAAGTCCAATAGGGAATTTATTGTAGCATGCTAACAGATGGTACTTGGTTCTCAAAAAATTTATTTGTAAGGGATGTTAACCACTAAGGCTAAATTTCATTCGCGGTAATTTTAATACCCTAATGTCAATATTGTAAATATACTCCAATTTTGTTTAATCGGGTAATTACAATTTAACATGATTTCAGTCGGCTAACTATATTTTAATTTGATTTCAGCTGAATAACTACAATTTGATTTGATCTCAATATTAAGATATTTTGTCCATTTCTGCTGAAGGAAAGCAATGACATAACAGTCAATAAATGATGATCATCATTTTCCGTTTGTCCAAATGATGAAATTGGATGGAGTTACCGAATTGTAATCGAATTAAGGTATGGTTACCAGATTAAATAAAATTGAAGTACGCTTACCTAATTGATATGAGAGTGAAGTGTAGTACCACAAACAAATAATCTGTCGGAGCTTGGATACTCTTTCCTTGTGTCTGAAAATAGCAATTGATACTAGAAGTTAAAGAAAAGAAGCGCAAACTGGTAGAATCATTTCCTCATTTTTGTTTCACTGTAAGGATTTAGACAAATTCAATGGTGTCTGGTGATGGAATGGCATTCATCATTGCGCATGACCATAAGCCCTCCTCGACGGAAAGCTATTTTCGTTTGAAAAAAAAGTGTCATGTGCATACTATATACTTGTATTATATATTAAGCCAATATGTACTCGATTTATTTCCTTGGTTTACTCTACAAATTTATGCAGGAATACATTTTGTCTTTGCCCTGTATTTCTAATTTTGCTGCAATTTTATTTCCATATATGTTAGTGATTTCTTTTTGAATTTTTGATTAAAATGGAAACTTAAATATGATGAAGTCTCTATGCTTGAGATGTTAATTGAACTAATTGATTGATACCCCCTCCGAACCCACAAATAAATCTCTCTGTTATTCTTCTTGATCATCAATTATTCATTTTGTTTATTGAACTGGCATAGTATGTGGTTCTCTCAGTACTATTTTTAAAGGATTAAGTCCTTAACTTCTATTACTCCTTGTTTGTCAAGTTTGATCCCAATTTTATTTTTTATGTTTTATTTTTATTTTTTGCAACAAACAGATTCTACTTTATGATATCATTTTCCTAATCCGCAAATGCTGGGGGTGTTCTTCATCAACTTGCAGTGATGCTAGACAGTGTTAGGATGCACGTTGAATAGATGGAAACCATGTCGCCATTGACACTACAAGTATAGAATGTCTGGTTGCCGTAAAATGTCTCAGTGACATTGGGAAACCTGTAGAAGTCTCAGTGACATCAGGACTAATAACAATCAACATTTCTTGTTGTAACTACTGTCGTTATATGTGAGTTTTTGTTATAATCAAGATAAGTCCAATAAGGAAGTTTTTTGTTGCATGCTAACTGTATTTTTTTTTTTTAACACTATAATTATGGTCAATGCACGCTAACAACTTATTATCTGTCGGAGCTTGGACGATCATTCCTTTTATCTCAAAATTATAATTGATACTGTGAGTCAAAGATTCAACACAGATCTTTTGAGGCTTCTTGCATCGTTTTTGTTCAACACTTGGATCAATGTGGTTAAGTGCATCTTGCCTATTTGTGTAGTTAAGCATCAATGATTATAGAATCCAGAACTTGAAAAAATCAAAATGCTAAAAATGCATGTAAATTTCTCTCTTCGCATCTACATGAACTTTGAAAGGAAAAGAAGCTAAAACAAACAAACAAATGGAAGAATTCTGGTTTTTAGATTAGTTTGATCCCATTGTAACAAAATTTGTGATTTACCACTTACTGTGACAAGGTATTGACATCGAAATCTCCCATTAGCTGAAATTCTTATTTCCCACCTTTATTTATGGACCAAAAGGTTCAGGCATTTTATGTATTATCAACAAAATGTTAACCCTTGTTATCATTATATTCTTCCTTGCTCAAACTTCTTTTGGTTAGCCGAATCACATAATTTGTCATTCCTATTATTCGACTTTAGAAATTACGAAAATGGAAGCAACTAATTGGGGATCAGTAAATGCAGGTAATGGATGTTTTAACATTAAGCCACAACTAAAGAATGAGACAATGAGGTTGGAAGAGTCTTGTACTGGTACACTGTGATTGCATAGCCTGTGTCTTTTTCCACCGTGAGTTTTGGGGTTTGTTCCATAAATCAAGCTAATTGTGGTATTTGGTTGTATTAAGGATTTTGAAAAATTCAATGTCTCTGTCTATGGGATGGAATTCATAGGAATCTTGGATCTATCAACAAAAGGTAAATACCTGCATGCTTTGAATTTAAAAGGTCTTTCTCTCCTGCTATCCTACAACTTATGTACTCCTACAGATAAGATTTTAAATCAACTATCTTGTTTGGGGAAAAATTATCATTTCTGTGGATTACTCAACAAATCTGCAAATGAATAAATTGTGACATTGCACTTGGTTTTTCATTTCGATTTCCTAAATTAAAGGCCAGACATTACTGAGAGAAGCTATGATGTAGGGAAAGACGTGTTTTTCTGTTATTATTAAAATAGACTTATAATTACTTTGATTTTTATAGACGGATTATTTTCTCAAGGCAAATGGACTTCATGAAACTATGGTTGGGCGGATCAAGTTTTGGAAAATTTGTAAAGTGAGTCACTTCAGGTGAACGTTTAAACTCACCAATGAAATCATATCTCAATGAGTTCACGTGTACTGTGAGTTCACTGAAACATACACAAATCCTGATTTTTGAGTCTAAAATATTTTCTTTGAAATTCTCAACACCAAAATGTGATAATGTGATAGGGAAGTATATTTAGTTTCCATATTCAAATTTTGATTATTCCAGCTCTTTTCCTGCAGGATATTTCTGTAAGTCGTGGAATTTCTTATGAGTCTTTTTTTAATGAAGATTGGACTCCAAGGAAACTGGCTGATGCCTTGAACCACATAAATGTTGGCGTGAGCTGTATAATTGAGAGATTGGAGCATAGAACAAATCTCTTAATTCAAGGGATTTCCATAGTCTTAGCCTTAAAATCTATACAGTCCAAAGATAGGTGTATATGTTCTCTATTTATATTCAACATCAGTGTAAAGCAAAGTAAGAAGAAAATAAATTATTCTTTCCCATACCAGTACACCTTTCCACATGGTATCAGAGCAAACCGATCCTTGGCTCTCTGTTATCTCTACCTAAACCCCCTTTTTTTTTTTCTTCGACACCCATGGCAGATTCTAAAAGTATGGAGGAACGAGGTGACCCATCCTCCATTATCATAGAACTAACCACCAAAATAGCAGAAGTTTTGACCAAAACTCAATCTCATACCCCAACCACAGAAACTTCCTCTGCACCTATAGGCATCAAGTTGGACGGCACCAATTATGCCCTTTGGTCCCAGATTGTTGAGATGTACATCTCCAGCAAAGACAAACTAGGATATATCAATAGTGACTTTCCTCAGCCACCTCCGACTGACCAGTCCTTTAAACAATGGCGCACTGACAACGCCATTGTCAAAGGATGGCTGATTAACGCCATGGATCCATCGTTAATCAGCACCTCAGGCGTCGAGTTTCTCGTCTTTGACATAATGGTAGATCTCTTGAAAATTTTTACAACAATCTATAGGGACTCTGAGAAATAGATTTCCGTCGTCCAAATCCCATGGAAAGCCCGAACGATATCAAACACTACAGTTCTATCATTCAGGAGAACCGGGTGTATACCTTTCTAGATGGCCTTGATGACCGATTGGATAGAATCAGGGGGGATGTTCTTCAGCTGCGTCCATTCCCCACAGTTGAACAGACATACGCTTTTGTTCGTAGAGAGGCCATTAGACAAGTCGTAATGACCACAGAACGTACCGAACCCACGACAGGTGCTGTCTTGGCTTCTAAAAGCCTTAAGTTGGGACCAACAACCACAACCTCTACAAGATTTGGAGGAGGCAAATCATTAAACAACAAAGCCACAAATAATGAACAATGCTCATACTATGGAAACAAGAGACATACCCGAGAAACCTGTTTCAAATTGAATGGATATCCAGAATGGTGGACCGAACTCCAAGCCAAGAAGCGCAACGATGGAACAGACAGGGGAATGGGCAAGGCGATAGTAGCTGATGCAATAGCCGATGAAACTGTCGTGCCTCAACTTTCTCTTGTACCACTCAGTGAAATCGCCCAAGAATCAGGTATCCATACCCATGGCCATGGAATTTCCTTGTTCGACGCAGGTACCCATAATTGCATAGGAGTCACCCAAGATTTTAGCCCTCAACAAAATAGAAATGAAGCTACAACTTCTAAATCTCACCAAAAGGAAATTGAGCGTGTGTTTTATGGGAATGAGACTTCAACGACTCACCAAAATAAAGCTAAAAATCGGGGCATTTGGCTGCTAGACTCTGGGGCAAGTGATTGTATGACTTTCGATGTGGCTGATTTTAGTGAAGTCTCTCTACAAAAACGCACACGTGTAGAAAATGCTAATGGAGTGATTTCTCCATTCACAGGAGCCGGCACTGTGAATTTATCCCCAAATTTGAAATTATTTAATACCCTTCTTGTTCCGTCTTTATCTCATAAATTATTATTTGTCAGTCAGATTACTACAGACTGTGTTGTACTTATCTATCCTACCTTTTGTCTACTTCAGGATGTTCTCACGAAGGAGATCATTGGGCGTGGTACTAAGAAGGGGAACTTATACTACATGGAGGATTTCAGTTTAGGACAGGCACATCACATGAATCACCCCACTGGAACTAATGAAAAACAGATTTGGTTTTGGCATCGTCGTCTGGGGCATCCATCATTTACCTACATGAAGCATTTGTTTCCTAGTTTATTTTCACATTTACAACTTGATGTTTTAAAATGTGATACCTGCATTTTAGCTAAAAGTCATCGAGCTCCATGCCCATTCAGTTTGAATAAAAGTACAGTTCCATTTACACTAGCTCATTCCGATGTATGGGGTCCTTCTCCAGTTTATACTATTTCTGGCATACGATGGTTTGTGATTTTTGTAGATGATTGTACACGGATGACTTGGTTATATTTGTTGAAAAATAAAGATGAAGTACTGAACATGTTCCAAGCATTTCATGCCATGGTTCAAACTCAGTTCTTGAGAAAAATTCAAACTTTCCGCTCAGATAATGGTGGAGAATACGTCAATCACCGATTTCAAGAATATTTTAGACAACAAGGTCTTCTTCACGAAACTTCATGCCCCCAGACGCCTTAACAAAATGGGGTCGTTGAAAGGAAAAATAGACACATTCTTGAAACAGCACGTGCTCTCCTAATTGGAGCTCACGTGCCCAACAAATATTGGAATAATGTTGTTGCTACTGTACATTTACTCAATCATATACCGTCCAAAGTCTTAAAGTTTAAGATTACCTACTGTTTTGATGATCACTTCCATGATTTTTGGTTGCATCGCCTATGTCCATCTTCACAAGAATCAACGGACAAAGCTAGATCCTTGTGCCATCTGGTGTCTTTTCTTGGGATATGCCTCACATCAAAAAGGTTACCGGTGCTATGATCCTATCAATAAACGCACCTATGTGACTATGGATGTCACTTTCCTGGAATCTGAGACCTTTTATCCTTCTCCGATACCCAATTCTTCTCTTTAGGTGGAGCCTCAAGTTAAAGAGCCGAATTGGGTACAACTAGATTGGGCTGAGTTTCAAGTCAATGAAAAACTAAACAATGACGAAGCACTTTCAAATGAGGAGGTTCCGACATCAGAAACTGAAACTGAAGTTGTACCAACGTCAGAAACTGAAGCAGAAGTTGTTCCCCACTCTTTAGTACCTGACGATGCATCTCCTGAGAATATTCGTGAGGTAAGCTCTCCTAACCCCAATATGGATACTCCTATTACATACAACCTACCCGTCAGGCATAATTGAGGTAAGCCACCAAATAGATATTCACCACATATTGAAAAATGGAGGTCAAAATACCCAATTGCGAACTATGTGTCCACCGAGAAGCTAGCTGCTCAGTGAAGTAGTTGTCTATTCTGTTGTACCACACTCGTGGAGCTTGCTTTAAACCATACAGTGCCTTCCTTAGTTTGAGAACTTTATCTTCTTTACCTTGTATTACATATCCTTGAGGTTGCTCAACATAAATTTCTTCTTCAAGGTAGCCATTAAGAAATGCTGATTTAATGTCAAGCTGGTAAATCTTCTGTTTCTACTATGCGGCTAGTGCAATCAGTGCCCTTATGGTGTCAAGATGTGGAACTAGAGCAAATGTCTCAGTGTAGTCGATGCCAAACTGCTGTGAGTATCCTTTGGCGACTAGTCTTGCTTTATGTTTTTGGATTGAGCCATGAGCATTAAGCTTTGTCTTATAGACCCATTTAACTCATGTGACTTCTTTATCATGAGGAATATCTACAAGCTCCCAAGTATCATTTTTCTCGATCATTTTAATTTCTTCGTCCATAGCTTTTTTCCATTCTGGTTGTTTTGAGGCTGCTTTATAGCTTTCAGATTCAATGATCATCAAGTTGCAGCTTTGATATATTTATGATAATCTTCATGTTTTTCTTGATGATGATTCTGGTAAGTCAACTGATTCTTCTATAGTTGCTCGCTGTGGGAACTCAGGTTGATTGTTCTCCTCAACATCGCCCTCCTATTTTTGTGGTTGTGTTAGGATGCTGATAGCTATTCTTTCTACTTGACTAGTCTCCCAGTTGTAAGCAGCATCTTCATCAAACTTAACGTCCCGACTTATATTTAGCTTCTTTGTTCTTATGTTATAGACTCGATAGCCTTTAGATTGAGTGCTATAACCTAGGAAGATTCATTTTTCAGTCTTCTCGTCGAGCTTACCTTTTTTTTCCTGTGGAATATGTGTATAGCATATGCAGCCAAAAACTCTAAGATACTTTGCTGAAGGTTTTTGAAAGACCTTTATCCATTAGCATAGCTCTAGCTGTCTCCATTACTGTTCTATTCTTTCTTTCTGACATGCCATTTTGTTCAGGTGCGTATCCAACGGTGAGTTGATGCTCCATCCCTTCATCTTCATAAAACTTGTTGAATTTATTTGATGTGTATTCTTTATCTCGTCGCTTCTGATTATCTTGATATTGCGACCACTTTGCTTTTCAACATAGCTTTTCAACCTTTTGAAAATCTCAAAAACTTGGGATTTCTCCCACAAAAAATATACCCATGTCATTCTAGTATAATCATCTATAAAGAGAATGAAGTACCTCTTTTGCTCACGTGATGGTGTACGCATCAGACTGTATAAATCTGTATGTATTAACTCCAACGGCTCTTTGGCTCTCCAGGATTTTTTGGATGGAAATGGTTGACGATATTGTTTCCTGAGCAAACATCCTTTGCAAACTGCATCAATCTCCTTTATGACTGGTAGATATCTCATCATGCTCTTTTGTTGAAGGATCTTCAACCCGTGAAAGTGGAAGTGTCCAAATCTCGTATGCCACAGCCATGACTCGTCCACTTGTGCTGTTATTCCCGCATTGTTTTCGTATCTCCATTAGATCGAAAAGCATCTGTTCTCTCACTTTTTGACTTGTGCAATTACAAGAGATTTATCTTTCTTGTGATAGATAGTGCAAGAATCTTCTTCAAAGTATAAAATGTATCCTTTCTCCATCATTTGGCCTACACTTAGTAGATTTTGATCTATTGTAGGGACGAAGAGAACGTCATTGCCTCTATGAAATTTACATCGCCAATTTTTATTTTTGTGTTTATTTTATCAAGACTGCATAAAATACTTTCATCTTTCATCATGTGATTACTGCAGCCACTGTCTAAATATCATGTATCTAATTTTTCTTCAAATACATCCTTACTAGAAGCATAAAATAGACTTCTTTCTATATCCTTCTCTTCTGAGAAATTAGCTAGATGATTTTGTTTAAAACTACAAGATTTTTCTTCATGTCCAAATTTTTTACAGCTAGGCACTGTGGTTTACCTTTAAACCAAAAATCCTTTTCGAAATGACTTTTTCTGTTACAAACGCCACATGGAGGATACTTGCTGTTATTAACAATTTTCTTAAATTTTTTCTGACCTTCTTTAGATTTCTGAAACTGCATATTAACTTCAGATTGAAAAGCGTTTTCTGTGTCAATTTCATAACGCCTTTCTAATCTTTTTCATGAGCTTCCAATGAACTCATTAATTCTGCAGCTGTTAATTTATCTATATCTTTAGACTCCTCAATAGCTGTAATAATTGAATCATATTTTTCTATGTAGGTAATTAAAATTTTTCCAACAACTTTCTTTTCAGGAACATCATCTCCATAAGATCTTAGTTGATTTACTATTTCATCTATTCTTGAGTAATAATCTTTTGCGGTTTCAAAATCGTTCATTTTTAGATTTTCAAAATTCCTTCTTAAAGTTTGAAACTGGAAGTTCGTACCTTGTCACTACCGTAGAACTCCTCCTTCAACTTATCCCAAGCTTCTTTTGCCATTTTAGCTCCCATGATTCTCGGAAAATATGTGTCCGCCAAGCTCATTTGTAGAGCAAGTAGTGTTAGAGAATCTTTTTGTCGATTCTCTTTGAGTTCCTTCTTTTGTGCAGCAGTTAGAGTGCAAATGTCATCTGGGTTAGTATACCCGTCGTTGACGACATTCCATAAATTTTGCGCACAAAAGTAGGTCTTCATTTTGATGGATCAAAAATCATAGTTGTCTCCATTAAATGTTGGGATAGGAATTGATGAACGGAAAACATCAGCCATAGTATATGCTTGCGCCCAATATCAATTGAACCTGACTCTGATACTACTGAAGATATTTTATAGGATAAAAATAGTAGGGAGTTATTTTAATTGGACAAGATAATTGAAGGGGAGAAATATAATTTATTTGAAAATAGATTTTTACAAAGTTGATGGAAGAAAGTTTATACAATGGGAAGGAGCTTTTTTTGACTTTTCTTCTACCTCACAACCAATTGGACCAACTGATAGGAATGCAAAATGCATATTTTTCCCTCCTTATTTTATGTGCTCGTATGATCAATTAATGCTAAAATGTACTCATTGCATTCATATTTTGATTTAGGTGACAATTTAATGGAGATGACGTAATTTGAAAGAAATAGATGAAAAGAGACCAAAGTGAAAGGAAATGAAAGTTTGAGGACTAAAGTGTAAATACTCTAAACTTGTGTCGAACCTCAAGATGAAGATTCGAGAGTGTAAGAGGTCAATTGGATGAAAGAAGACATCAAGGGGATGAAATATCATTAAAGTATGATCACACATCAATTTCCAATCGAAAAGTTATGCATTGGATTTTAAGTCTCAGTTTAAGACCCATGTCTAACATCGTAAACAATCGAATTGAAAGATAATATCTGAAGTAACATTGTAGCTCTTTGAGTTATCTTTCCAATACATCTTGAATCACCTCAATCAGATATCGGAAGAGAAAGATATGACCAAAACACTGAATACTCTTCGACAGAGAAAAATTAACACTATGAGGTCGCATAGTGTTAATTTCATGCGACCACACAGACAATTACCGAGAGTTTCAAGGCTGAATTTATTTGTTCTATTTTACCAAATGACCTATAACTATGTGGTCACATAGTTCATTTTGGTGACGCAATTTTCTAGTTTCCTAATTCCGTTCAACTACTTATGGAAACAAGTTCCTTTGATATTTATCAACCCTAAAACACACGAAAAAGACACCAGAACGCCTCCAACCTATTTTTCTCTTTATTTTCTCTTAGATTCATGAATTGTAACTAAACTTCTACACTTAGTTGAAGGAGATTGAAGCCTGGAATCACATATTGTGAGATCTAAATAGTTTTTCTTATTGTTTAATTCTTATTTTGCGTATTGAATATTCTTCTGCACTTATTTCTATGATTATTATGTTTAATTCCTAGGAGGCCTACTAGTTTGTTATTCATTACAATATACCGCTAAGTTAAATAACAAATTCATAATTGTTTGATTCCTTTAACTTGTGAAGCACTAGGATTTGATGATTTTCTGCAATAGAGGTTATTTAATCTTAAGAAGAATGTTTAAATAGATTGAATGCAATCGCTGGTATTTGTGTTATCTAGTTCATTGATTTCTCTATTGTGTAAAGCGGTTATTAAATTGAATCTTGAGCGCTGGTTTGGGATTGTTTAATAATTAGGGTTAACTAGAACGTCGGTTTCTAATTAACTAAAATTAAGGAGAGATAGGAAAATTATTCCAATGGTGAATATTCAAATTATGAATTGAACTATCATTGCATCTATGATCAATTGTAGATTTCCGACGGTGGATATTGACTTGGACCAAGGTTATTATTTTGATTAGTTTTGTTAATTTAATTTTCATTTTTATAGATTGATTTCGTTACAAATGAAACCCCCAATCATTGTACGGAGCATAAAATATTGAATTACACACTCTTTGTGGGATCGACCCTTACTTCCATTGCTATATTAGTTTTTAGAGGTTAAGGTATTATTTTTTGGGTGCCTACGACAGCACACCACCAACTCTCTTATTTATACATGCAAAAGTCGGTGAAAGCATTCTAGAGAATTCCTATTTTCTAATTATTTTATTTTACTTGTTTGCCAAGCAAATCTAGAAATTTTCTTTTTTATATATTTTATTTTGTTTTGCTTGCGCACCAAGAAATTCTAGTGAATTCTAGATAAATCCAAACAATGCAACAAACTTAGCCCCTGTTTCAAACCCTTTTTTTTGGCCCAATTCTAATTCACCAACAGTGCTCACTGACAGTAGGCCCCAAAGTCAAAAAATGTGTAAGACTACCAATATTTTCTTCATTTCTTCATTCCACCTACCACCTCTTCTTCCACAACACTTACAGCCCTCTACGAGCTCACCGTCACCAGATTTTTCTGGACCAAATCAAGGGTAAAAACCAATACGCCTGTGGCTGAGCAGTACCCATACGGCTTCATTCTCCACTTTCCCTATCGAACAGGTAATTAATCTTTCAACTTCGCTGAGTTCGGTTTTGTGGAAATATTTCACTTTTTTCTCCTCTCCTTTGTTCTCGACTTCGATCCAGAGCTTTCTCAGGCTACAAATCCGACATGAAGCACGAAATTGTGACCGACTTCCATGGAAAATGACTTCTCTCCGTGGCAAAGTTTCCCCGACCAAATGGTAAGCCATTGCGTTACATACTTTCAGACCTAAATTCTGGCATATTTCTTTACCTGTATTATATCTTTGGTTGAACTCGTAGAGCCAAAAAATTGTGTACAATTTTGTTTGGTACAAATTGTTTTCTTTGGTTTCTGTTGTTTCAATTTGAACCCTTCAAATGCATTCATTTTTCTTTAATCTTTGTGTAACATCCTTCACTAGATTCTAGTTTTTATTTCTGCTATTATTTTACCATCTATCTGCTGTCAAAGAAATTGTGCTACAATGCATCATGAAGTCTAACAGTCAGAATGCAATATAAATCTGAGTTCTAACAACGGTGTTGCCTCCTATCCTAAAAGCAAAGGCACAGATTCTTCATTCGTATTTTCTTCAATTTGAATCATATGTAAATGTCTTAGTAGGGGTCTATTAAGATGAGGTTTCACATATTCATGTCCTTGGCTGGGGTAATGTCTCCCTTTGGTAGTGCTACAAATATTAATACTGTAATAATTCTCTGCGTTACATGGGTAGAACTCCAATTTTCCCACTTTAATGTAGACGGAAATTTCTTTTGCCTTGAGATTTATTTCATGAGAAAGATTATATTGACTCTTATCCCAGTTTTCTCCCATGGCAGCGGTTCACAAGTGGCATCCCAGATATGTTGCACCCTGCTGCTTCCAATTTGCAGGCACCCCAGGGCGTGGTGCGTAAGACGGCGAGGTGAAACCAGCCAGAGCACAAAGTATTCATTGAAACCTGCGAACTTATCATAGCTGAAGGCCACCGACGAGGCAAATGTTTCTCCTCCAAAGGATGGCATCGTATAGCAGACATGTTCAACACCTCGACTGGGAAAGACTGGACTATATCGCAGATGAAGAACTATTGGAATAAATTGTGCATGGATCACAAACACCTGTTTGAGTTGTGGCGATGCACTGGAATTGAGTACCGCTCGGGTACCGGAAGAATTCACGCCCTGGACTATTGGTGGGAAGCAAAAATTAAGGTATTCGTTCACGAATGTCTGTACCTAATCATTATACTTGATTTATTAGGCATTAAAACATTGCACACTGTACTCGTCCACTTTTTTATACTTGGAATAATTTTCAGATCGTGAGGTTCACATTTTCGAGTTGCTATTTGCAGTGTAAGATGCTTTTGGTTGTGTTGGTATTCATTGAACATTATGAATGGTTAATAATTGCATCCTCGAAGTACGTGGAATATTTGATAACAATGGCCATTTTGTAAATATGTTTCGCGTGCATTCCCAAACGGACGTAATTTTTTTTAGCACAACAAGTCATGTAAATGTGCCAGTGATTACTTCTTTCGGATTCCAATGTTATTTCTCGTCTACCTCGTCTATGCAGGAGAACCCAAAGTACGCAAAGTACAGGAACTACAACTACAGCGAGATGTATGACACGTATGGCAGATTGTTCGGGGACATTGGCGACTCAACCAAGTATGCATTGTCCCCAACGAAGCTGTCGCAGCGTGGTTTTGAATTGGGCACTGATAGTGACACATAGTATGTATATATCTGGACACCATAGTGGGGATAAAAGAAAAAGCAAACATAGGAAGGGAAAAACAAAGAAGAAAATGTACGGTGCACGAGAGGTTTCAGCTTCCCTTGAGCAGATGGTTAGTGTTGGAACAGATCTTGCTTCAATTGCAGGCTCGTATCGTAAGGGAGGAATGACTATAGGCAAATGCGTTGACGAACTTCTGTCGTCTGGCCATGTTCAGGAAGGTGATTGATTCCACTTCTTTGCCCTATGGTTCCTACGTGACAAAGACAATCATAACTCGTACTGTGCTGCCAAAACAACTTATTTGAGATTCAAATTCATCGAGTACTATTTCGAGCGAGACAATCTGTCCGTTAACCGTAAGGAGTGAACACTCCTGTCGGACGTTAGTGATTAGTTTTTTATGGTTTTATGATGTCGCCGGACGATTTTATGTGTACATCACCCGTGTTCAATTTTCCTTTTATGACTTCGTGTATTGTAGAACCTTCGAATTTGTGTTAGAATATGTATTATCAGGTCCATCCACGGATGTCACACGTATTATTATGCTATGCTGAAGTAATGCGTCATTACATATTTCCATGTATGTCAGGAAATATATTCCTCGCATCATGACTTGAAAATTCTCGCATGCTACAATACCAATAATTGTCCAAATGCAAATTATTACCCCCACGCATAAACAGAACTTTGTCGTCTCAACATTACTGTGTTGATTGCAGGGAACAATTACATCCCCAACAAAATGCACATTATTGCTCCCAATTGCATAACTTTTTCAACAGAAGATAAAAGCATGGACTGCACTGAATATTCCCATCAACTTTATTGATGTTAAGATGGTACAGTGGTTTGAATAAAGCTGACAAATCAATTATTCAACAAACACGTTTTCTTGAAATTATTAGTCCACCTGTTACAACTCTATAAATTGCAACTACATGTGAAAGACCTCTTATTTCATAACTCCCTACGCAGAGTTCTTCATTGTGTCATAAACTCTTGAAGCCATAAGCCTATATTGTTTGTAAGTCCTTCTAGTGTGCCACAATTTTTTCACTCGATGTCAGATACGTCAAACATGTACGCATCTTCAAAAACAGACTGTGACATTCAATCGATGTCTGATTCAGATACGAGTTTCGATGAAGATTTGATGGAGCAGTTAGAGGATGATATAACCACTTGGCTTCAGTACTGCAGAATCGCCCAGCCAATTGTTCGCGAGTACTTGGCACCTAATAGAGCACGTCCATTTTTATTCCTGACAACGCGATGCGCCCACATTTTCATGTTACAAAATTTGCATGTGTATCCATAAACGTATTTCTAGTAGTTCAGGATGTACCTACCAATGTTTATGTACTTCACGCACATACCCCGGGACGAGTACGGACTGAGAAGCACCCAAACATTAACATATACGAACAGGTGGGACTGTTCTTGTGCATTCTAGCACACGGCAAAGGATATCGGCAAGTCCAGACGCTATTCGGTCATTCGTTGCAGACGATCGGCCATTACTTTAAGACGGTCCTGCGTGCGTGCTGGCTTTTGCAGCGTACATAATAAAATCAGATCCGCGTTACAACGAAGGGGTAGCTCACCATCATTCGAACATGGAACGATATCCTCTATTCTAGGTTATTCAAATTCACGTCGTAGATGGTACGACATTATTGTACTGATGAAGTGAAGGTTTGCTGACACATATTATTATTACAGGATTGCATTGGTACTATAGACGGAACCCATGTGCGAGCCGTGCTGCCACGCAATCTAAGAGAGAATTACATTGGAAGAAAGGGGATTCCAACCCAGAATGTACTGGCCGCCTGTGCTTTCAATCTTTGTACTGCCGGGAACAACCGAGAACACCCACGATAGTCGAATTTTGGCTCGTGTTGTACATAGTCATGAAATAAATTTTCCCCAACCCGCGAACGGTAAATACTACTTGGTTGACTCTAGTTTCGCACACAGACCTAGGTACATGGCTCCGTATAACGGCTCTGATATCCGATATCATTTTCAAGAATTCGACAACGTAAGGGAAGGACAACGCCGTCAGTTCCGAAATGCACAAGAGCTGTTCAATTTCCATCACTCGTCATGCCGGAACGTTATTGAGCGTGCGTTCGGTGTTTGGAAACAGAGATGGAAGATAATTGATCGAATGCCTAGGTATAATATGAGAGCACAAACAGCTGTGGTCGTGGCCACAATGGGTATACATAACTTCATTCGGAGAAACGGTCGGCTGGATGAGGGATTTCGTAGAGCCGAAGAACTAGATGACGACGAAGTCGAGATTGATCTTCCTGATGAAGAAGATGAAGTTGCAGCCGAGGTAGATGCAATAGTTGAAGAGGACATGCCGTGGCTACAGCTACGCGATTACATGGCCCAGGCTTTACGTTAGTAGTTATAGGTCGCGCCCTTATTTGATTAGGGGGCATATTGTATTCATTTTAGTCATTATATCCGCTGCTGTATGCGAAATCGATTGTAATGGATCATTATAACACTTTGAAAATTTTCTTATATCTCTGGACCGGATTTCACAAGTTCATTGCGCAATGGAAATAATGAGGTGACGAACAAATTTTAATTCTGTGCATTTGCTGGAGCACGTTCAGTTGTTTAAAAAAATGAAGGAAAAGCATTTCACCTAACACTAAATTGGGAGGGCAATTGGAAGAAGTTAAAAATGTGCATAAGAAAAGTCAATATTTGCAACTATGCTGGGAACAATGGCTCATAAATTGGATTGTTAATTATGTTGGTCCTGCCACTTTGGAAGTGTGATTGGAAATAAAAAATCAATGTTGTCAGAAAGTGCTGTTGTAGAATTGAAAATGGCCAAAAAAAAAGGGGTTTCAAACAGGGGCTTAATAGATGCAATGAAAGTAGGTAGAAGCTCAAGGTGCCAATACTAGGCCTTTCAATTGGCTCCAGGTGCATATTTATGAGCCCAGACATGTTTATCAATGATCTTAAATTTTGTAATGGATCCCGTTTTCATAATTTGATCAATGGTTGAAAGACTGCGAACCACCATTCGAACATACAAAGGATGGTCAGAAGAGGAGGTAATCGAGTTCGCTATGATTACATTCTCCACACAATCTCCATAGCAGCTAGTAAAAAGTTCCCTAATTTCATCCTCTGTTACTGGATAACCTCTTGAAAATGTCAGAAACAGTGTCCTTTTATTCACAGGCGCCTCCATATTTTCAGGCCATGCCCATATCTCCTCACCAAAGGTGATAGCACGATCCAGTGTACACCGGATCACAGTTATGTCCCCAAATGTTGGATGAGGAAATCCCGGGATTCTCATATGGGAGTTGAAGATAACAATAGAATTGCCTGGAATGACCTGCTGCAAAATATCAGTGAAAGCAATAGCACATACTTTGTTAAGTAAGTTCTTCATACCACTTATGACTGTAAACCTGTTTTCGTAGAAAATTCTTGAAGAAATGTTTCTAAGAAGAATTGAAGATGTCAGTGGCATGTCCCCACCAAGAAGCAATGGAGGTAAACTTCCCTCAATGGCCCTCAAACATGTAGAAGCTTCTCCAGCAAGTTTATGAAGCATTGTATCTGACAGGCTAGAAATCATTTTTATAATGCTAGGAAATTTCTTTTCTTCAAGTAATAGCCACATTGCCATGATCAACAGAGACTGTGATAGATCATGAGCAAGGTTGAGAACCAGTCGAGAGAAGACTTCCCGATCGATGCGGTAGAAACAGTAAACATCATCAATGGTGATTGAGATTGAAGCCAGTTTTCAAGAGAATAGTTTATGTGAGGAAGAGGCCTTTTACAACTGAAGAACACAGATCAATTATAACACATCACCCATAAATTTGCATTTTCCTGTAAAACAACCTGCCTTAACTTTCTTTGTTTCTTTGTTAACAAATGTATTTCCACCTCTCTGGATCAGTTACTTACCTTTGACCTGGCTTTAAATGTAACAAAAATAGAAAATAAAAAATTCTGATAATTTTTTTCTGTCAAGTTTTGAATGACTATGCTTCAAAATGAGTGCACAGAACCAGTAAAGAAAAAAATTATCGAACTTTGGAGATTATTTTCCTTTCACTTTATTTAGTTCATCCATTTCAAATTTGGACGTGCTTTCACAGGTTAGAGATGTGAATATTATTATAATTAGAAGTGACATGTTTTTATGGTAAATTATATTTTCAGTGATCTATATATATAATATTCCATAAGTTTTATATTCCTATTATTTTTCTCAGTTATATCCTTTAAATTTTCGCACATAGGAGTAATTCTGCATACTATCCTTGGACTGGTTGATTTCGTAATTAGCACGATTCCCAACGTGCTCTTGCCAACTTGAACTGCTCCTTGTCGGTCGAGTTGAACAATAAAAGATGTGTCCTATCACCATTTATTTTCTACGTTTCTTTTTTAACAACAGCAGTTACTCATCTGTAAGGTACATTTTTCCTATCAAGGATTTAAGTGCACAGAAACAAGACAAGTTTTAACCTTCAACAGAGAGAGAAGTTATGATGCCTCTAGTCTAGAATTGATGAAAAGTATATACGTGTCACTTCATTTCTTTCCACTAAGATTTAGGGCATGATTGGGAAGTGTTTATAAATGGATATAATGAATGGTGGGTAAGTGGGTAGTGCTTTTGAGTCCCTCGAAATATTTGAATTAAAGTAATTTGAGTGTTTATAAACAATTTATAAACATACGCCAAACATAGGCTTAATATCATTTTCCATATATTACTAATTTTCTTGTATCAAACTTAGAGAAACTAGCTACATATGCATATCAAAGGTTTATTAATGCTAACTAATCATTATTTTCCTGAGAACTATATAATCTTATATCGTTCTGGTGGGGAGGGTTTGTAGCTGTATGCACAATGATGAATGCCATTCCCTCGCCGTACACCGCTGAATTTGACAAAATCCTTTTAGTCTTGGAAAAAGATGCATGTCATGCGATCACAGGTTATTGGCATAAGACTCTTCCAACCTCACTCATATCATTCTGCATTTTTGGCTCGTCTGGCATTATGTTCAGACATCCATTAGCTGCATTTACTGATCCATGGCTAATTAAATTGGCTATATTTTTGCAAATTTTAATGTCAAATTATGGGACTGAGAAATCATATGATTCTGCTAAACCAAGAGAAGTTTAGGCGATGAAGAAAATTACGGTAACAATTTTTAACACTGAGAATTCGAAGTCTAGAAAGATATTGAGTAAAGCTCCAAATCAATCAACACCACTTTGAAGAATCAGCCAAACCCTTTCAAAGGATCTCTACTTCGGTTGCTTTCGTTTTGCCCACAAAGAACATAAGATGGTAGTATGTTTTGCAACCACATAGGTAGCCACAAAGACAAAGAAGGGAGGGGAAAGTGAAAGGCTTGAAATAATAGAGAAGGCAGCCGTATTTTCTCTCATGAGGAAGAAGAATATAACACAACAGCACACTGTAATAATAACGGGACAAGCCTAATTCAGGTAAGTGGGTTTAATATGGCTTTAAGTGGGTCGTCACCTAAAAGCCATCCAAGAAGTAGACAAGTGGACCATGAGCAACACTAAATAAATTAGGCTACTTTAAATGATCCAAATAGTTTTATAGTCGAGTCATTTCATTAAGATGTTGACTTTTGGTTCAGTCATTTACAGTCATTTGATCAACACACCGAAAATTATACTTAGTTACATTATTGCCCGGGAGGTCGGTCGACAACAATTTTCCCAACAAAAATTAATTAATTTCGAAAATTCAGTTCTACTCATCTAGGTCACTGGTACGTTTAGAATATATAGATGACTGATTATGTTCCACATCATAGATTCAAATATCACTCAAATAAAGTAAATTAACAGCTAAATATTTATTGAACTCACAATATAACATGTTGAACTCTAAAGGAAAACATCCATGAACTTCTAAACTGTGGTGACTAATTCATTATAACGAAACGGGTACAGTCATCTCAATTGATCTGGAATTTCAGCATAAAACTAATAACAAAACAAATTAAAAACAACTAAGCAAATTTGTCTTGTTTCTTGATCTTTTGAATTGTAGAAAAATTGAACCAAACACATAAGTTTTGGTTTTCTGCCACTCCTATGAATGTACCTCAATTTTCTATAAATCATAATAAAAATCCTGTTTAATTTCACTCCAAAATTCTCTCTATAATGAATCTATTTTCTCAAATTTTCCAATTAATTTAAGACAAATGGTTGACAAGAATGTGTGCAATATAGTTCAATAGTCTCCCTCACCTCTTAAAATAGCGTGCTGGTTCATAACATCCTTAGCATCAACCTAATCCCTTATACTTCCCCTTTCTGTAATTAGGAGAGCCAAGATTACAATCATTTAAGTGTGCAAGCATACAAGTATATGAAATCAATGCCATCATCTCACATAAACAAGTGAAGGTGCTGAGAAGGATTTTCGATTTAACATGTGAGGCATGTGTAACCAAGTATAAGCTACTCCTGAATCACAGCAAGTAGGTCTAACGTATATAAAAAGTTCAACATCCATCCATGTTCAATTATTATCTGAGTGGGAAATTCATCAAAGCATGTAAAGATAGTGTATGGTTATACGACTAGCATCTCACGCAATATGAA
>CAIGRB010146303.1:0-11782 GCA_903798255.1 Fraxinus quadrangulata
AATAGTCAATAGGACTATGAGTCAATTGTTGCGTATTGTGGTTAATAAAAATTTGAAAAATTGGGAAGAATGCTTACCTTTTGTTGAGTTTGCAGACAATAGGGCTATACATTCTACTACTTTATATTCACTGTTTAAAATTGTTTATGGTTTTAATCCACTAATATAATTAAATTTAATTCCTTTACCTGTGAATGAAAGTGGTAGTTTAGATGGGAAAAGAAGGCCGAAATGATAAAGTCGCTCTATAAGAAGGTGAGATTTCAAATTAACAACAAAAACAAACACTATGCATCACAAGATAACAAGAGCCATAAGATCGTTTCATTTGAACCCGGTGATTAGGTTTGGGTACATTTGAGCAAGGTGAGCTTTTCGGAACAAAGGAAATCATAGTTATAGTCATGGGGATTTGGACTGTTTCAAGTTCTCGAGAAAATCAATGATAATGCATACAAATATGATCTTTCTGGTAAGTATAATGTTTCGGCTATTTTTAATGTATCTTTTCTCTCTCTCTTTGATGCAGGTACAGATTCGAGGACGAATCATTTTGAAGAGGAAGGGGATGATGTGAGCACGGAGTTGAGTACTTCAAAGTCAAGCCCGAAAAATGATCCGTTGATTATCAAAGGAGGTCCAATGATACAAGCAAAGCGGGTGAAAGAGGCGATGCGATTGCTGGCTCAAGTTACGGTGGACGAAACGTTGATCATGACAAGCAAAAGAACAAGTTTCGTGTTGCGCTCGGGAGGAAAAACCAGATGGATCAAAGTGATTCAAACAATGGACGAGGAAGCATAATTCATTCTGGTCGCGAATTTTTTCAAATTTCGCGTTATCTTCTATTTAAGTTAAAACTCTATTTTGTAATATCTTTTGCTATTTTTTGGCTTAATTCCATTGCAAAATTCGGATGATGCCTGACATGGCCTGGACACGGCCGGGACACCGTGCCTGGAAAATCCGTATGATGGTCTGGACATGACCAGGACACCGTGCTTGGAAAATTCGGATGATGCCTGACATGGCCAGGACACCGTGTCTGGAAAATCTGGATTTTTAACTAGATTTTATGGGTTCCCTATAAATATGATTCATTTTTTTCATTGTAAAATAGAAGATTATTATTGAGATTTATTGAAAAGCAAATTTGCTTTCGAATTCTTGTTTGTCGTTGAACAAATCACGAACTTATCAAAATTCTTTTTGTGGCGTTCAAATCAACCGGATGAGATTCTCAAATATTCAATCAAAAGGACAAACATATCATTCGCGTATTATTGGTTATTTTGATTCGTTATTTTCGTATCACATTCAAGACTTTGATTACTTTGGCTTTCTTGGGTTCGATTTCAATCTAATCATGGATTTCGTAGTTTTTCGTTACGTGAGTTCATATCAATAACTATATAAATTAATTAAAACTTAATAAGCTTATCCTACCCTTTTATGTTACACGTAACATGAATTTCTACCCTGCTTGCAATCACTCATATGATGTACTTTGCTCATTGAACCCAAGATCTCCATGTTTCAAGTGTTGGGTCGAAATTCTATAATTGATGATTTTAAAAAATTGGCGTATGTCCCTATCCCTATGACATTTAACTTACCAGGGCAATATGAACATGCCATAGTAATAGCTTATATCCAATGATAATATTACTCGAAAATTATCATTAACCAAAAGTATGACTAACTTTATACCTCGTCCCAAGAGGCCTGCTAGTGATACTAGACATACTTCTCACACATGTCAACATGATCGATCTCCTATAAAGCATTTTAATCAACCACAATTAGATTTTCTTTTGAATTCTCTTACACCCTAGTATTGCAATTCTTCCTTAGGGAAGATCGTCTAGGATCTCAACGTTACAGCTATATGAGAATTAAGCTCTTGTACATTGTTATTCTTCTTTTAGCAGCAAATAATCTTCCTATGATACTGACAATAGGTAACAAAATGTATCACCGTCCTTCTCAAAATTCATACTCAAATTAACTGCAAATATGGTCCATGCAAATTACTTCGCTTCAACAGCAAATTATGCGGCAAAACACTACGTGCATGAATGAGTGATCATAAGAATCCGATGCACCATTCCTGTTTACATGCACGAATTTCGAATACAAAGTGAAAATCACGAAAATACAACTTTTAGCACTTAAATTTCATTGGCAAGATAGATACCAACACCATTAAACCATAAAACTACTAGCAACCCGAAGAACCATTTGTCAAGAACTGCATTTCCTTATTCCCAATTAATAATTAATTTTCAGAAATAAATACAAATAATGTTACAGGAGAAAACATATATAACCTCCTTCAACCCAGAAATTGCTTTCTTTTCTTCATCACGCTGTTGTTGCATTTTTGTATTCTCTTCTTTCATGTGATTAAGTTCTTTGGTGTTTGGAATCAGGGACGGACCCAGGATTATGGTTCAGGGGGTGTGAGACAGAATTACGTAAAAAATAATTTCAAATTAGACAATAAAGATAATATTCAAAACGTAGGACTTATTTTACAATGGTTCCTTATGACTTTTCATACTTTGAAAACGCTATATAATAGTCTCCTTATCAATTTCATTAAAAACATCTTTTCAACATACACAACTAAAGTATCATTAATTCATTGGTCTCCAATCTGATTACACAATCGATTCTTCATAATATTCATAGCATAAAATATTATTTCAACTGTAACAGTAGCAACCAGAAGAGTTAATCAAAAAATCACAAGTATGTAAATTAATAAATACACTTTATTTCTTTTGATACCATATTCATTGAACCAAACAGGAATAAATATCCTTTATTTTTTTACGTGGAAATACATAACTTCGAGGCTGGCACGGACCTCTCTGCAAGTATGCTCTTCTTATTTGATATTGAAGATTGACATTATAATCCATTATTGGAGTTCTTAATCTGAGATCCGTGCGAAGTTATGCAACATCAATATGCTCAATACTTGCTTTCGTTACTTCATTTTTTTCGAAAATTAGTTTCATCAATACTTGCTTCATTTGCTTCATCATTTTCTCCAGCAGTAGCATCCTGAACGCTTGCTTCCTTTGTCTATATATTTTCTTCAATAGAAATTTCCTCAATGTGTTGTTTCTTTGCCTGACATTTTCTCCAAGAGGAATTTGAGATATTCGTTTAAATATCTCAACTTTTTTCCTACAAATCAAACAAAGTTTGCATAAATATACCAACAGTGAAATGTCAAAGTTAAAAGATGAACATCAAGAATTGAAAGAAATAGAACTTATAAACAATTTGACAACGAAAAGCTAAATTCAGAAATATCAATTCATATTGCTGAAATTTCTTGGTTTCTTCAAAAACTCCGAATCTAATCTTGAGTCCTTGTTTTTGAATTGCAACAAAGAGGGTAGGTAATATGGAAAATATTCCATTATGGGCCTCATAATTAGGCAAAATCTGAATCTAACAGAAAATCGAGAATAATTCCATCAAATATACTAGAATACATTGCAGGGTAGGATTTTTGCTTCCCTGACCACTTGTCATGCAGCTTCTCGAGCAACTGATCAATACATAAAAAACATCAAAATGCAGTTTCTGTGAACATATAGAATATCATGTAAAAGACAAGGAATAAATTCATAGTAAAATTATATGAAACACCCATCGCTTCAAAATCAAGTCCCTTATCACGAATCATGACCAATCCTTGAAGAATTAAAGAGAACTGCACTTTAAATGAACACCTTGACTGAGCTAAACTAAAATGTTAATCTATTCTGCACACATCTTTAAATGCACTGAAGTACTTTGCAATAGAAAGGATTTCCAAAACGTTCCGATAACAAGTTGATTTCTAAGAAAGAGAGATTGATGACCAAATTTTGCTCCTTCAAATCTTGAATCCATTCTTCTTCTTCTCCCTCTTTTAAAATATGGTGAATCCGTTATTAGAATTTGGAATCCCACCGTCTCCTAATGTGTTCGCGGGGGCTTGAGATTTGGGGGGAAATGAACTACAATGTGGGCCATTTTTTTCAATGTTAAATGACTTTTGTTGGGCTTGGGTTAAAAATTGTTGGCTACTATTAATCTACTATGTCGGCTTTTTTCAATGTTAAAAATTAAGGGTCCAGCCGGCCCTGTTTGGAATGTCGAACTGGTCTTGCCTAGCTAGGTATATTTACTCCTTGCCATACTCTTTGAACGATATTTTCCCACTGTCCGTAGATTATCAAAAGCTTTTTACACTGCAACCTTTTTGAGAATAATTGGATGTGGCTGGGAGACCAAAGAGGTGGAGGGGGCTTTTGGAAGTGGTTTGCCGAATCTCATAGGGTACAAAATATGGAGAGAAGGTAAGAGATTTGAGTTTAATTTAAGAAAGAGTCATTTTCATTGGACAGTGACAGCAGTGTGGCTCGTCGATGGTGGTAATAGTGAATGTTAGATAAATTGATACATAAATTATATTCCGTTAACCTAAAATATGTGCATGAAAAAATGCAAAACGACAACTTACACGTGAAAAATATAGAATAGAATTTTAATTTACTGAAATGAAGATACACATGCAAAATATTTACTGAAATGTAGAAATTAGAAAGAGATGAAATGAAGCGAGGTATGTGAATGCAAATCTCCTTAAAATAGATTTTTATATTCTGCACTGGTGCTATCATGATCAAATAGACGTCTATCTTCTAAGTTACAACGCTTCTTCTACAATTAATATAGCATAATATTAATTTGGCCGAGCGAACCAACGCTTAATTGTACTTTCCTAGAATGGAAAATATTGAATATGAAACTCAAACATAAACTTGAAATTTTTTTGACATAATTTGGAGAATAAAAGAATTACAAATCAATTATATGGAATTGATTTTGAGTGGAAAATATGGAATTAGAAGGGTCCAATTTATAGATTTTCATATCTTTTCGAATGGTTGCATCTTTTGGAATAAATTAATTTTAACAATTAGATCGCACTATTTCATATTTAATGCTGTAGATTATACCTTATCAAAAGGTTTTTATCATTCAACTTTATGAATATTCACACCCATTTCAAAACAAAATGACTCTTTGATATGAACCATTTCATAATAAAGAGTCGCGACTAGTCATCGCACCAATTAGAGACTTAGTTACTTCTATAAAAATATCCCGTAAATTCTAATCGTGTGGTGGGTGAAAGAAGAAGACGAGTACATCTTATTTAGGTGGTGGATAAATAAAGAAGATGGTAGAAAGAGAAATTGAAGAACAAGAAGCTTTGGTGGTGATGATAGTCGGTGGTAGGTGGTGGTAGCGGCAGATGACGGTGGAATTTGTAGAAAAAATTGATTAAAAAATAAAAATCTTTCCTTTTTTTTTTCTTTTATTATTTTAAGTGTAACTCATTTACGCTTTTTGGTAAGTTCTGAAACTCTAGCTTAGAGTAAATGGTAAGTTTATTAGTGAATAATAATTATATCCCTACATCACTAGAAATTATTACTATTGTATTTCAAAACTTTCCATATAAATATGTGATTTTGATTCTCAATAAAACACATAAATTCTATTGGCTTCTCTCTTTTATTCTTTCTAATTTATAATCCGTTATCATCACGATTCTCTCATATCGAAGATTATTAGTTAGAAGTTGGTATCCATAAGACGGCTGCTGTTGAAATCCAATATTTTTCTTTTCATAGGTATCAATCAAAAAGTAGACGCTGTCGACTGTACAAAACTGGAATTCAAATCCAATATGTTTCAAAAAAATAGTTTATTTTAAATTTGGATTTCATGAACATAAATTTTTAGTCTGTGTTAAGTGTAATATATTTTTGTGTATAATACATAATTTTTCATGTTTGATAATATGTTTAATTGGTTGTAGCTCTCCAAAAAACGCAACTCTACAAATATTAATATTATGCTAGAAAACAGACTCTTGAAGAGTTAATGTTTCTAAATAATAATTCGTTGTTAATTCTCGAAGTAGTATAATATTATTAATATTCAAAAAAGATATCAATTGCTGCAGAAGAATATGATATTACAATTTCAATATTCTAGAAAACTATTGATCGATTTTTAGGTAAAAGCACAAATTAAATTACTCTATTTATTTACGTATTCACTTTTCTACATACGTATCGATGTTCTAGTTAGATTTTATTTGGTTAATTGTTACTTCTTTTTATTTGAACTATATATATGTGGAATTATTGTAAGATATGCATGAGATTTGATAAATTATCTTAAATAGTTATTTGATTCTTAAGAACTCTGACTTCAGTTGACTATTGAGAGCAAATTAATTTTTAATCACTAAATTTGAATCTACCATTCCCGTAAAGATTTATTTGAATTTTTCTTAATGCATGTATAGTAATTAATATTTTTAATCTGATTAAATTTTTTAGATGTTCTTTTATAAACTTTAAATTGATAACCTATCATTTTGTTGTTCATAAAGTAACATAACATTATAAATATATATGTTTATTAAAATATTGTTGCTTCTAAAATAGTACAATATGATTTATGTATATTTTAATTAGATTTTACTTGCTCCCGAAAAGTATAATTAAATAAAATTTAATAAATTATGTTTTTACAAGAGTAAATAATTATATAATTTATATTTCAAAATAATGATATGTTATTATTCCTAAAGAGCATGTCATAAAATTCCAATATTTCAAAAGAATGTTGATATATTACTTTTGAAGTAACAATAATAAAATACAACGTGCTCTTAAAGTAGAACATGTTTCGAAGAATATGTCACGTGTAATTTACGAATTTGTCTTTATCCCTGTAAGAAAACTTATAACTCATGTCATATCAACATTGATTAGTCTGTCTACTTGACTAATTATTATATAATTATATAATGTTTAATCATATTTTTGAAATTAAATAATTAAATTATATATAATATTGAACCAGAAGTTCAATTTGTTTGGTATGACCATTAGACCATTACTGGATCAATAATGATATGAAATTAAAAATTTTAATGGATATTCAATGAAGAACTAAAAGATTCTTCAATCTAATAAAATCTTACATGATGTTTGTTCTCTACCATGAAAAGTTTTCATTAATTATCACTAGCTAAAATAGGAACTGAATTTCTTATATTTTTTAAAATTAATCAGGGTGATAAATGGGGCTTCACCATCCTTCACGTTGACTATCTAATTATTATTTGTATCTAATAAATTCGATGCAAATACTATATAATTGCATGATGTTAGCAATTTGAAATTTGCGAAATTACTGCTTAAATTATGAGTATAATTTTCAAATTATACATACAAGATGGTGTGCCTTGTTAAAGATAGTGAATCTAAATATCAACATTGTAATAAGTGTTAGTTGAGATGTCGATAAACAGTTTAATAATATTGAATGTTAAACACACCCAAATAATATAATTGAGAACAAATTACTTTCTATTTCTGTTTCGAGAATGTCATTACACATCATGCCAATATTATAGTTCTCCCTATTATAATTGACTTATGGTTAGACCCTGATTTTTTCATCTAATTATTTGATAGTGCAATATATGAACAATTAATCCACCACATTACATTGAGATGAAAATGAAAGAATGTTGAGAAGAAATGTACAGTTTGAATCCTTATATCAAATGTGTGATATTTAATAACGCAAATTGTTGATTGTCAATTTTAATTGGACAATTCTCTTAGTATTAGGGGGGAGGAATTAAGAAATTGAAAATGATATACAAATTCATTATCATCTAAATTTTCGCAAAAGATCATTCGAACCAGAAGCTCAAAAAATAATTCATTTAGATGCATTTACTCAAGAGATTAACAATATCACACACATCTGTTTTAGATACTCCAACTCGAATTGACTTCTGGAAATACAATTCGTTAATATTATATTTGATAAATTTATGACACGCCTGAAGCGTAATGATATTCGATTCTTATAAAAAGATTTCCAAACAGAATTGGAGCAATTAGCAAACATGATGCCATTAAAGAGGCATACACTCTTGATGAATATTTAGACATAACGAGTTTTAAAATCACGAAGAGGTTCAAGTACCTAAAATAATGAAAATTGAGATATCTCAATAAGTTCTGTCATTATAAATAGAAATAGAATCGAAAAGAAAAAACTTTCAAAAACTCTTTTGCACATGATGTACTACATCATATAGCGATGAATCGAAATAAATGTATTGAAATATAACGATCGAAGTAATGATTGACCAAATAAAATGACGTGATCATACTAAAATTGAAATTACAAGATAAACCTGAAGTTTTTGGACGCGATCTTTGTAAAATTAGATTTACTTGTTGGATCTATAATCGAACACTCAAGTGTATACTTATGCGAAATGAAAATGAAAAAAGTAAAGTCGTAATATAAAATGTGTGATTATTTACATAATAAATTTCGCGAAAACTTGTGTAAATAAATAAATTATTACATGGTGGATATAATCACAAATCTCTATTTTATTAGTCTGACATTACATGAAATTTAATATACATATAATAAATTTGATTATAACTAACTCATCTGATAGATTATTAATATAATTCAAGTAATATTATCACGCGGGAGAGTAAATATGCGTTGTACCTTTTTCTCTTAACCGAGGTTTTGTTCCATTAAATTTTTCTGGCAAGATTTTAACGAAACAACTTTTGTAGTGTATTTAAAAGAATAATGCTCTTTTTTTCCTTTATTAGAATTTTTCTGGATAAGATTTTTTTCTAATAAGATTTTAACGAGGCATATTATTTGTGTAATAATTGCCCATAACCTAAAAGACATTTACCCTCAAAATAATACTCTAATATGTATGAAACTCCTAAACAGGTCAACAAGAGCTTGATTCAATTCCATTCGGGTCCAAGTATAAATAGGAATCGAACCATCGAGTTCGGATCCATTCAGCTTGATTCAATTCCATTCGGTTCCCAGGTTTTGTACCTAATTAATTTTTTACAGCATTATATTAATTCAATTAATGACATATTCAATTTTAGTTCTTACAAAATAACGTAATCCAATTTAAAATTATACAAATAATAAGTTCTATAATAAAATTTATTCACCCATGTATATAAATACCAAAAAGTAAATAATAATACTAAACTATCAGTGATTTCTTCTCGTTGATTCCTTTGCTTTAAGCATTAAAATCTACATAAAAAATTAAATATAAATTAGAAGTTAAAAAGATAAAATATTTTTAAATATTGCTAATACTTACCAATCATTTAAATTAATCATCAGTTGCTTGATCTATCACATTAAGAAACTTTACAAGAAATAATTAAAAAAGTACAATTAATTGATGTCAGCATGGTCGAGTCAAATCAGAGCCCCGGGAAAGTTCCGTTGATAGTCGAAGGTGGACCGATGACACATTCTAGGACCAAGCGCGTGAAAGAGGTTATGGGATTATTAGCTCAAGCAACGGTGGGTGAATTGGCGTTGTTGACGAGCCAAGGAACAACTTTGTTGAAGGAGTCGAGGGCCGAAACTAATTGGATCAACATGTCACAAGCAATGGAACGAACAGCCCAGGCGGACTACTATGCGACGCATAGTAGTAATATGCATGCTTCCCGAGACTTTGAGGGGGCAAACTGAAGACTCTATGCGACCATATAGAGAATAACTATGCGACAGCATAGAACAAAACTAGAGTGTTTTTTTTTTGGTAACTTTCTTTGTTTTGTTATGACTTCTATTCCTATTGATATTCTTGCCTTATTGGACTAATGTTGCACTTTTTTTGCTAGGGTTCGAGGGTTAGTATAAATAGAATTTTGTTTCATTGTTAAAAAAACTTTTGAACATTTTTTTTTTTTATAGATTAATCAAAGGGAGGCAATTGGCTTTCTACTTCATTGTTCTTCATTGGACAATCTATTGAACTTATCAAGTGATTCTTGTGGCGTTCAAATCCCGGGTGAGATTTCAATTTATTCATTCAAAAAGGTCGACGTTCGTATTTGAAATGTTGGTTGTTTTGGGTCGATAATTCTGAATCAAATCCAACTTGATTTACTTTGGCGTTCTTGAGTTCTAAATCAATTCGTCGTGTGTTTGATAGCTTCCTCGCTATCCAAGTCCGCATCATTTGGTATCAGAGCTTAGCTCCAACAAAATCAAGGTTCTATCTTTTATTTCCTTGTTTGAGTCTTGTTTTCCATTAATTTCATTGTTCTTCGCGTTCTTCACATTGTAGAGTCTTTGATCTTTTTTTCGTCCGACAAAATTTCAAAAGGTGTTTTGGGGTTCGTTTTGTGTCCAAATAAGCTTTCGTTTTCTTTGTTAGCTTCATAGTTGAATTTTCGAGTAAAAAAATCGAAAAAAAAATCAAAATATTCAGAATTCAGTGAGAAATTTAAAGTTAAAAAAAATATTATTATTGTTATTTGTCTTGGAAAATTCCCGACAATTTTCACGTTTCTATTGATCCAAATCAAGAACCGCTTTCTTGATATCAAAACACCTTCCAAATTATCCAATTCAATTCCTTGTTCTCGAGTCTTTAAAATTTCAAAATCTCACTCAAATCCCAGTTTGAATTCTACGAGAATAATTCCTGGTTGACACTCGAATCCTGGTCTGAATTCTACAAGAATAATTCTTGGTTGAGGTCTATTTTGGCCTATGAAGCACTTGGGTGGAAGCTTTGAGTGGGAAAAGACAGAGTGGAGAGCACAATAGAGGGAAAAAGTCAAATTTGAGTGATACAAGAGAGAAAATCTTTGTGAGGCAGAAAATTAGAATTTTGTTTTAGGATGACTGATAAAGAAACAACAATACCAGGGCAAAACAACAACAATTAAGCCAACATGTCGGATGAGATGATTCGTAGGTTTGAACGGTTGTTTGAGGATGTAAAAGATAGGTTGGATAGGCAGGATACGAAGCTTGCCAATTTGCGTAGGATAGTTCCAGATGCAAGGATGCCTGGACGACGGGAATATAGGCGAGAAAATTGGTGAGAACTTGAATATGAAAGTGAAATAGATGAGGAGGTGATAATTGGTGCTGAAATTGGAAGGATGAGAAATAGAGGAGCTAGGTTTGAACGAAAGGATAGAAACTTGGTCGGAGATGAGGTAGATGGTAACATGGGCAACATCAAAATATCCATACCACCATTTAAAAGAAGGAGTGATTCGAAGGCATATTTGGAGTGGGAGAAAAAAGTTGAGTTAATCTTCAACTGCCATAATTATTCGGAGGCAAAGAAGGTGAAGATAGCAGTCCTTGAATTCACCGATTATGCTATCACTTAGTGGGATGAAGTGGTGACATGTAGAAGGAGAAACAGGGAAAGACCGATCAACACATGGGAAGACTTGAAGGCTATCTTAAGGAAGAGGTTTGTACCTAATCACTATTACCGAGAGCTTCATCAAAAAATACAAAGCCTCTACCAAGGGACAAAGAGTGTGGAGGATTATCACAAGGAGATGGAGTTGTTGATGATTAGGGCAGATGTGCATGAGGATCAGGAGGCCACTATGGCTTGGTTTTTGAATGGGTTAAATAGGGAGATAGCTAATGTGGTTGAATTGCAACACTATGTAGAGTTGGAAGACATGCTACACATGGCTATGAAGGTGGAAATGCAATTGAAGAGAAATGGGACATCAAGGTATTCTTCGGATGCTTCGGGTTCTAATCCAACTTTGAAATCATGGTGGGATAGCAACAAGATAGATGGGGATGCTCCTAAGGTAAAAACTGAATT
>CAIGRB010146306.1:0-16776 GCA_903798255.1 Fraxinus quadrangulata
CGGACTGAACACCAATATCGATAAAAAAAAAATTACTATAATGCGCCCCCGCCTACTGATTAGGCGACATTTTTCACGAAATATATAGATAATAAATGAATAGTCTTACGAAATTTGTGTATAACAAACCAAAAATGATTAGTCTCAATCATGCTACATTGGCGTACGAAGAGATATCCATCAACACGAATATTACAAGTATGGTGCTCCTTAGTAATTGAGATATCTACTTGAACAAACTTGATTTCGTCAAACCATGAACTCACCATATCCATTTCAATCTTTAATCATAAGCCAAAGATAGCAGCTAAACATGATGATCTTAACCTCAAAATACACATAATTCTCAAAGTTCAATCAGTTCTAGTTGCATGAATAAGCACCAATACAAATTGGAAAATAGCGAGTGTAGTATTACAGGAGACGACAATTTGGTTAACCTCGGAGACATCAGTAACTAGGAAGTCTCAATCAGGCTGTCCTTAATGGAGGTGAAACCAAGATTACACCATCTCCTCTTACAAACAAAAACGGCACTGTACGCCTCGTGGTCTGCAACAATAATCCACCTTAATATCAGAAACCACATAAACCGTATCACAAGAACTATTAACTAACGAAGAAACCAATTACTAGTTCCAAGGAGGCTGAGAATTATGCAATAGCATAATTAGAGCCTTTCCTGCTCACGGGATATTTCATTTGCCAATTCGCAACTTGTTTTTAATAGACATATTCACATCTTATAAAAGTACAAATTCGATGGTAAGCATGGGCGTTATTTGAGGGTTATCAAATACAATATACTTCAAAGTTGCACATAACTTCATATTCAAGCCGACCAGTGAACAAGATCATCAATATTCAGATTTCCTTCCCTATTAACTGAGGACAAATTTGTAAACAAGCACGGAAGGGTACAAGGCTAGCACAAACATACAGAAGGATCAAAGAGCAAAGGAACATATCAAAATAGATATGTAAAAACAGTTCTTGGACTACCTAATGTTTCCATGGCCGATAATTTCCAGTCAGGATTAGAGAATATGACAGTCGACCCAGAAGCTATATAGTTCAACAGCATGGCTTCATTTTTTCATTAATTAATACATGCATCCCTATAAAAGGGATATACCAAGACGTCAGGTAAGAATACCCATAATCAACCTTGGTATACCCATCATCCACGTGGACACTCATTCAATATTCCAACTATTTCAGGCATTAGTAGCAATTCTTTGTACTGTGAAGACAAAATCCTGCCCTCTATATATAATGCCCATTAGTCCATTACTAAGTCTGAATCTTGATCCCACCACTTGCATCCATAAACCACCTTTACCCTGTAAAAACTCCAAATTCACTTTTTGACGTGTCAACCCTCAATGTGCTTTATGTACCAAACAGGTATTCTGTCTCCGTAGATACATCACAGCCATGCTACACTCAGAATGCTATAAAACCTCACTGGACTATGAAAGACCAGGTTCAGTATGGAAAGTGGCAGGGGAAATAGGATATGTTTTTCTTTCTTCCCAAATTAGTGGCAATTCAGGAGGTGATGTAGCAGGACTGATCTTCTGCCCATAGTGGGCAGGAGATATCTTGCCCACCAGTGAGTGGCAAGATGTGGGCAAGATATCTCAGTCCTAGGTATTGTAGTATGTGAAAATCCTTAAACTCGTTTTACTGGGAACTGGGTTCAAATTGTATAATCCTAGTTTGATAATTGTACAACTATAGTGGTTTTAACTGGCCGAATTTGTCCTGAGAAGGCTGATTGTAAACAAAAAGGGAGAGTAGGCTATGATCCTAATTTCATTTGATCTAAATACTAGATAATGAACTTCTAAATTAGGTGCACCTTACCAGAAGACCATTCACAAGATCTGAACTAGTTCGCAAATCAATCGAGCCAGACTAATTTCAGCAATTATTGAAATGATTCTACTTCTAAACTGACCACCACAACAAGAGAATACATTTATCTGGCTTCGCTCCAAGGCAATGTTGAAGTTCAAAACCATCTGAGCCACACTATGGTAACTAGCCGTACTACTCTCTTATATGCTTGTGGATAAATAAGTAAAAACTTGAAGAAAAAGGTAAGGAAGAAAATCCATAACATTATAGCATACCCGGACAATCTCCTCGTACGTCTCATCATCAATTTCCACAGATGTAACTATCTCTTCAACGTCACCAAGAATCATATTCAAATGCTGATCATAGGCCTGCCGCATTCATATCATAAAACAATATTATGCATTCCAATTTCCAACAAAAAGAGACCAGTAAACTACAAAACTTTAAACACCCTCCCAAATCATTAAAAATGAAAATAATAGATAAAATAATAACAAGAAGTGATATATTATTTTAGAAGATGTTCAAAATACAGTTGTTCAATAAATAAACATGCATAAATATTAATGAGCCATGCTAAGGCCATTTAGGACCTCTTGAACAAAGCAAGATTTGCAAATGAATCCTTCACTTCAAAAGCACACAGTATCACCTCCAATTTTAGCTTTTCCAACACATCAGCGCTTCTTTTACCGATCTCACTTTTACTTGGGACTCATCAGATAGCATTTTGATGCAAAAAACCATGTATGGAGTCTTTCTTCGGTATACTTCTGCCAGCAAGCTTTATGAATATCAAAAGTAGGTTTCTTTATACCCTTGGATGTTTCTTAACATTTTATCTCATACATTCAAAATATTATAAATGAGCACACAAAACAGTACAATAAAGTGAGATACATAAAAGAGAGATTGCAGAAAAAACACAAAGAAACATTAAATTTAGCTTAACAAGCGATCCCAATTAATGGAAAGATCATAATTTTCACAGCCTTAATCCCTCAATCGCCTTCCATCAATCAAATTTCAGCCTTTTTTTTTTTTTTTTGCACACCCAGTACAGTACAGTAACAATTGCCTCCAACATACACAATACATACATATATATGCAATAAACATATAGAAAAGAAGAAAAACGGACATGGAGCTTGCCGCGAAGCTCGCGGTCATGGCGGAGCTTGACGTAAATGCGCTCGTCGAGACTTAGACGGATGAGGTCCAATGGCTCCTTCACTGCGCTCTCCTCTTCGCTTCCCATTCTTATACTTGGATTTTGCTTCCTTTGTCGCTTTGTATTTCGATTAAGAGAACTCCGTACTACTCTATTCAACAAAAACCCTAATACGCCTCTTTTGAGTTTTGAGTCTTTTGACCATGGCCACTACTAAAAATACCGGATGCTTTTAAAATTGACATGGTCAAACATTTTAATTTCTACTTTGAATTTTGAACAATTGTATATTTTCACGATGGGCTTTCGAATTATAAAAGACAAAGATACCTTTAAGTAAGCAATACAATTATAAAAAACTATTTTTTTTTCAAACAACAATACTTTCATTTTAGTTAACAAGCAAAAAATCAAACACTTCACACTTAAAATCTTAAAATCAGCTAACTTTTTTTTTTTTGTTTATTCTAACACAGTTAAAAACTCTCTCATTTTTCATCTGCTTCAACCTCAAAATCTGAAAAATTGATTAAACGCTGAATAAGAATTTTTTTTTTTGCCAATCATTTCGAATAGATAAGTATATTGTATGTTTAATTTTGTTTTCGTTAAATTAATATAAGTTTTTAATCGATGAATCTTATTTCGACATAGATTAACATGTAGATAAATTTTTTTAATAGATTTATAATTTTTTAAGCATAAATAAGAAAAGAAATTCATCTGCATATATTATGATCGTAACAGCCAGCAGGATGTTAACAACCGACCGTAACAACCCTTACCTCCTCTTGTAGCTTCCATCTCCTCTTTCATCTCTCTTCGTAACGCCCTACCTCCTCTCGTAGCACATCCACCACCTCCGCCATAAATCTAGTCAGGCAGACATACAAATTATGAAAATAATGAATACATATCACTAAGTGAATATGACAATTAAATAAATATTATTTAATTAAATTGAAAAAATTAAATTAACAAAGAATAAAGTTAAAATTAAAAAATTAAATTTTGTCATAAAAAGAAAAGAATTAAAAAAAAAAGAATTAAAAATAATTTTTAATTGACAAGAAAATGAAAAAAAAATTAAACGCCCGACCGATTGTTAATTAACGGTTGGCATAGTCGGCCATTTTGAATAAGGGCACTTTTGAATTTTGATATTAAATTTAGTCATTTATATGTTTTAATTGTTTTTTTTTAGTGGTCAAAGGGCAGTATTGAAATATGGCTAGGTCAATCGGCCATTTTCTTGTATTTCCTTCTAAATACCGAAGTATTACCAGGAAAAGTTTTATCATTAGTCCTCAAACTATTGATCGAGCTATAATTTCGTCCTAAATTATGTTTTAATTTGCAATTAAGTCCCTTTCACAACTTGAACAATTCATTTCTAGAAAGAATTTAAAGCTAAATGTTGCTGAAAGGAAAAAGCTTGTTATTCATTTCATTCACGGTGGTACATATACAGATTTGCGAGGTGATTTGTTACAACAAACAATAACAAGAATATACCACATCATCTTATTAGAATGTGACAAGTGTCTAACCACTTATATTCCAATTCCCATAATTTCAGAGAACACATTCCAGCACTGAGTTTACTGTTATGATTGTGGTCCAATCCTAACATTTCTTGTTATTGACATAAGTTTTTCGACACTTTCTAGGAGGAGCGTGTGCTTTTAGTGTGTGAAAATCCAATAATATGTCCATGTAGGGGCCCCCACATTTGTCGGTCTTCCTCACCTGTTTTCCACCCTGCATTTCTAGCCTCCTTTCCACAATGAAATCTGATAAGTAAGATTTCGAGTAAGTGTTTATATAGTCTTCTTTCCTTCTTCTCGTATGTCAATGTCGCAACCCCCTTTTATTGTCGTTCTCCCATGCCCCGTGTCCACTATCCCTCTACTTCGAGTGATTCGGTATCTCAAGAGTAGGTGGTATTGGGGGAGGTAAGGGAAAGAAGGGAGGGGATGAGGGAAAGAGAGAATATAAAAAGTGGGGGATGAAGACTAGTGATGCAACCATTTCAATAAGCGAACATTTTTCACTGCCCCACACAAGTGCGATGGTTGTGAATAAAATATTATAAAATAATTTGGCGAAGCTTATCCAATTGTGGCTCTAACATCGTGATGGTGGGTGACATAAGTAACAGAGTTAAATGATAAACATGAATTAGACACCAAGAATAATGTCAAATTCTCTCTCTCCCCCACCATTTGTGGGCTGTCAGATTGTTAACACATGGGATCGTTTACACTGCTGCTCAATATGGGCTTTTTGAGTGCGTCCTTTGGTCCATGTTATGGGCCCACTTACAGTGAATTTGAAAACCTCTAACTCGTTTTACTTTAATTTCTATTTACATAGATTTGTTCCTCCCATTCGATGACATTATCTTTCAACACAAACCATGTAAAAATAAATAAATTGCATTTTTATTTATAGTTCCGACTAGACAATAGACCTACGTCGTATACAATTTTAGGATTCTCGAGCATATGCCTCTTTAGTGATTAAATTAGTCTTGCGTTCAAATTAAAAATCATTGAATAGTTTTTGTGACACGACAAAAATCATGAATTATTGAAGAGTGTAATATATGGTGAATAATGCTCTTATACTATCCTAAATATGGTTCATGTACTTGTAAAATAGTAATATTTTAATATACGACTGCATAGTAATATTTTAATATACAAATGCATGTAAATTATTTTTGTCGATAATTTTTTATTGGTGGAAATATATAAGGTTTGACTTTTGTGGCACTATGATAAGACTTTCACGGTTTTATCTTCAATTCCTCCATCTTAAAAAAATCAAAGAATAATTATTAGAGTTGGTCCAAATTCATGATTCATGATTCAAGTTTCGTACAGTTGTAAACGGATTCTTTACAATAAATTACTGCAATTGGCTTAATGTCACTGTATTATATAAGTATACAAGCTTTAGAACAATTATAGGTTTTACTTTAAAGAAATTGAAATTTGCGATCGAGCTCTCTAAATGTTACCATTTACAACACTTAGATATTAAAATTTCTAAATTATTAATTTTAGAATCAAAAGATTCATATTTTCTTTTGGGGCGAACAATGAATAGAAGAGTCAAATCAATTAGCAGAACGGAGAGAGTATAGATGTCAATTAATCGATACATCATTTTGTCTCTAAAGTCGCCGAATTTGAGATTACATGAGAAGGTCTCATAGAAAGCTCAAATTTTGGTAGCCAAGAATAAATGCCCACCTACATCATTCTATCCTATGTTAGAAAAGGTTGTTACTATGTTCATCACTCTATCGTTGTCACTTATATTTTTTATATGAATATCACATAAACTAGCACCATTGCCAATGAGGGTATTCCAGTAAAATCAAGATCATCACAATGTCTCGTTGATGTGAAACTTTTGTTTGCACATATCCAATATATCAACTAAAATAATAATTATAATCTTGCTATACTACATACTATTAACCGACAAGCACATGTACAATATGTCAAGTATCGTAACTTAGTCATAATGATTTCTAATTTCTCTCAAAATTGCATTTATAATCAAATTGAAGCAAGACTTGAACGTCTCTGAATTCTACCTAAAATCAAATTTTACGCTGCTTTCACTTTCAAAGACAATCAAACATCACTAGCTAATTATACGACAGTAGGGTTTTGGGAACTAGATAAGCATGTTTGCTACATAGTATTAGAGAAAACTGTATAACCAATAATGAGATTCTAATTTTTTTTCATCACTTCTTAATTTAGTGGTAGAGGGAGGCAAGGACCGGTCTCTAGCATCTGATATTGTACCAATGTCTCTCTCTCTTTATACAATTAAGCAAGCAAGCATCGGATATTTCTGTTTGATGAAGTAACCTTAACAACCAATCTTAACAATGTTGTAATGAATGAATGAATGAGTTACCTAATTTGTAACCTAAGATAGGCATCTCCATTATCTTAGCACACCTTGTAACGGTTATTAACACACTAGCATGTGGTTTAGATCATGACTTTGTTGCACATTCACATGTTATCATGTTCCCACAAAACTCTCTCTATGTCGTCTAAAGCATTTCTACTTAAGTGTGCATTTTAAGTCACTGCACATGCTTTTATAGCTTGCTAATCACACATGTATTTGTTTATTGCTCTGCCCTTTAAGCTTCAATTTTACATAAATATATTTGTTTGTTTGACAAGGTTTCTATTTCTTGTAAAATAGTTTTTAGAGAAAGTTATCCTTAGATTAGCTTTCAGAAAACCTCTTTTAACAAGATAAAATACTTCCAAACGGGATTCAAAAGTATCTTATTAGTTTCAGAAGCAGCTTTTGACTTTTCAAAATCATTGCCAGACGGACCCTACATTTTAACCGCCATTACATGATAATCAATGTTGTTTTATGTAATAACCGTTGAAGGTAAAATTTCACACCATTTAAATGTAATAATAATCGATATATAAGAGAATTGGACTACTCTTTTAACAAGAATGTTCATTTCCTCTAAGATTGAACATCAAATCTCAATACAGTATCAGAGCAGTAGAAGTTCAAACAAACAATTGTAATTTATTTATTTTTTTAACATATAGTGAGTGAGTTCCACAAGACATGTACAATAACAATTTCACAGTGAAACCCTACCATTAAAAATTAGAAAAAGGTTAAAATAGGCCCATAAATTATTATGGTAAACCTATTTAACAAGTCACGATTGATCGGGAAAACAAAAGAAAAACAACATTCAAATCAAGATTTTTTCACAAATAAAACTAATGCAAAAATAAAAAGAAAAAAATTAAGTCCCTGTAATAAAAAATAAATGATAAAATTGAAGTAAAAATCAACAAGTAATTATAATCACACATTTCATCTATTTTATCAAAGTTTAATAAAAATATAATATTTAGCAAAACCAAACAGGTGCTAAGTCTCATCAGAGCGAATAATTATATGAAATTATGTTGGAAGTCTAAAATATCATGAAAGTAGAAAGAAAAAATCCCGTTCTATCAAGCGAATACATTTCTAACCCTCAAAAAAAAAAACAATTATTTGAAAAGATAAAAAATTAAAAAATTCTTTAGTTCGTATTTATTGGACACAATAAAAAAATACAAGAATCCACTTCGTGGGTGCTTTTAGGTAATGCTAGATAAATAGAAGCTAGGCACATGATTTATGTCCGTATTCACATGCCTAGCATGTTCAATTAGACCTTTCTTTGTGTACATTTAACCTCTCAACATGGACCCACCCAAATTTACTGTTCAGACAACTCATATTGATCTATGTCACAAACCCTAATAGTAACCTACTTGCTGGGACATTCTCAATGTCAAACTTTATTCTTCTTGGATAGTAATTGAATGTGCAATTTTTTTTTTACTTTGTTAACAAAAGTAAAGATTATGTGTCGACTCGATGGAAATGATTCATCAAGTCATCTTACCCCAACCCCAGTTTCTGGCTCTAGACCCTTAAATTTATTGTTCAACATTCCACTCATGTGCAAGTCGTATTCGTGTTTTTCATCAAAGACATCATATGTTTCACAATTTCAAAAATAAATATAGAAAAACTTTGAACTTGGGGTATAATACTTTATTGAATAACTTTGTTCAATAATTTATACGATTAATTACGAGACATCTATTTGGATGTAACAGTTCATGATTATGTTATTTTTTTATTGATAACTTGCATGTGATGTGTATAGATACTTTTTTGCTATGTATAGTGGGAATATAGTGGGGGGAAAGTATTGTAAAAGGAGAGCCTTACTTTACAGAAAATGGGCTGTGGCATTTCAAGTATTCTTGAACTGTAAATCGCACAATTCCATGGATGCCTTTTTCGAAAAAGTAACAACTTGACCTTGAGCCATTTGGTTATGTTCTTACTCAACTTGTTTAGCTAATAAATATCCAACTATTTTTTTTTTCGCACAACATCTCTTTCGATTGTTACAATTGTTGAGATTAATCTGTCGACCCGTATAATCACTTAACGCAGTATCGATATCAGAATGGATAAAGATATTAAGTTTAATTGATATTTAAGTTATTATGATTAACAAGGCTATTGAAAAGGAAATTGTTAAAATTGTGAAGAATCAAACCATGTGGAACGCAAATGGTACTGTTCATCTCTTGTGAGAAGAAAATAATTATTATATGTAATAAAGATCCCTTCATTAAAATATATTTTTTGATCTCAAGGAAAATATTGTTCATCAAAAAAATTATTTTTTTGACTTAAATCCCTTTATTAAATATTCCTTTCCTACCACTTTTTTTAATTAAATTTGAATTTTGCTGTTTTCTAGATTTTTTTAATTTCTTTTCTACTAATTTTTTGATTCACTAGTCGTGCCATGTGAGCCACTTATATTACGTTGAACGGACTTATATAAAAATTTAAGCAATTGAATACAAAACATTGTCTATATATAATAGATCGAACCTCGGAAGTAGACATGCTTTTAATTAAAAAAAAAAAAATTAATCAACACGCCTCTCTTGATGAGAAAATTATCTCGTCTCTAACTATTTAAATTTATCAAATACTAGTACCATACATTAAAATACAATACGTATACAAGTAATTGTATATATAAAACATATATGTAATTAAACACGTTTTCGATAAACAATAATTACCCTGCTTATCTCTCGACAAAAAGTCTATCAAATCTCTACCTATTTAAACTTACCACGTACCAGTAACCCCACGATACATATACATGTAAATGTATAAATAAAAAATGTTAGTGAGTTTGGTTGACACATTCTATATCTCTTTGATCGAACCTTAGACTAGACACGTTTCTGATAAAAAAAACATAGTTAACCAATACGTCTATCTCTTGACAAAAAGTCTATCAGGACTCTAACTACTATCAAGACTCTAACTATGTAAACTTACTATATACCCATATCCCCCACAATACATATATACAAGTAAATTTATATATAAAACATAATAGGTGGTATTGGGGGGAGAGATTTGTGCCATAAGTAAATTCATAGTGGAAAGCAGCATCTCTAACAGCTAGAGGAGCCCACAAACAGCGAAGCAAAGACATAAAACAAACTAGTAAAAACGATGTTTTGTATGATAAACAAGCAACTACGGTATGTACTGTACATACACATTTATGTACGCAATTCTTTTCGTATTTTACTAATATACCCTTCCATAAACCTTGCCCCTATTTGATCCAGCTAAAAAAATTGATGAAAATCTCAAATCAAATTCAATAATTAATTTTCATTAAAAATCTGATTTTTATCCAAATCAAACAAGGGTCGAGTATCTCAATAAACTTGAATTGCCAAAATCGCCCCCTCACTTATTAGTATACCTAATAAATAATTAAAATTTATGATAAAATGGTAAGAATATGATTTCATCACATGTTTAAACTAAATTTTTTATTAATAAATTCTTTTTGTTTCTTTTGATACTGAAATCCTTTTCATTCTACTTGTATAATTATTGCTTATTTATGCATTTAATGACTTCTTATTGGTTGGGTCCACTGCTCTGCATTATTTGTGGGTCGGGCCATTATTTGGGTAGTTTCTGTTTTATTATTTAATTTTGTCGCCGTAGAGTAATTAGGTTATTTGAAATTTCCATCATACGCAAACTAGGTCAAATAGTTCATTTACATATTTTTTTAATCAAAACTATATAGGGATAAATTATTAATTATAACTTGAAAATACAAAAAATTTACAACTTTGGAAGGGACGTAGAATTTAACTAATCGAACAAATTGAGAGTTAAAAAAGAGAAAAATCGTCATACTTATTTTCAAGCTCTATATTTCTAAGGTCAAAAGTTGAAAAAGCAAATTCATTGTGAATTATTTTTCCGAAGAAAAAGTATCGTGTCTTTTTATATAGCTCATCATATCCATTTTTTCTATTGAATACCACCCTGATATTTCAAGGGCTCTTTTTTTTTTTTTTTAGTTTTATTATTTTAATTTTCAATATTTGAAAACATGCAAAGTTACGATTTTACACTTTTCAATTTAATTAAAATTAGTCAAAGTTCACTTTTTAGGTCAACTAACGGTTAAATGTATGATTTTCATTCAATTAGACTCCAGATACAAATTTATGAAAAGGTTGGGGACATGCGCCGTCACAAATTGAAGATTAGGGCAATGTCTGCAAAAATTGTAAAGGTTAGAGATCGTTACTACAATATTTCCAAAAAATAAAGAGTTTAGAAGTATAAAAAGTTATTCATTGATGTTTGGCCGCCTTGTACTTTCCTTGTGCTCATCTTCCAAATCAACTCCCATCGATAATTATTCATTGATGTTTGGTTAAGTTTAAAAAATTAAATTTTTTAATGCTACTAAAACGCCATTATGTTGAGAAATCCCATCAACCTCTCTAGGAAAATGAATATGAAGAATGAAAATTGTAGATCCTAAATTACTTTTCAAATCTCCGTTAACTATTCAATGAATCAAAAGAATAAGTTATTTACAAGTAATTTAGTTGACCATAAATTTCTAATTCATTGTTCAGTACATTAATATTTATCTTAGCTTTATTTGACAATTGAAGATGTATTTCTTTGATTACCTAATTTAGTGTTCGATAACATTACTCTACAAAAAAATTAAGTTCAATTTAGATTTTTTTTTTTAACCGTAACAGTATTGCTTGCCTGAGTTCTTACATTTAAAACAATTTTATGTATCTAGCCTACTACTGCAATATATTTTGTACCATTATGGAAGAAAGAAAAATCTAGTATTGACATAATTAAAAATAATTAAAATTACAATAACATTTACCTTTTAAGTAAGTAATTTCTTAAGGTAAAAATAAGAAAAAAAAAAAAACTTACCTAAAATATGTTTAAAATTATTGAACATTTGCCGTCATTTTTGACGCCACCAATCTCTCTATGTCTCTCTGCCAAAAACCGCGTAATGTTCTTTCCTTTTCTGTTTCTCAGCACTTTCTTCTATTAGAAAAGCTGTTTTGTGTAGAAATCGTATCTATTTAATCCAGACACGTTTCATCTTCCTCTCTGAACCACCGAATTTACTGCCAAGAACTATTCTCAGCTTCTCACCGTAGAAAAACTCTCTCGTCCTTCTCCCTCCCAAAAATTAAGTACTTTTTCTATCTCTTCCCCGTATATAAATCAAACCAGCACACAAACTTCATTAATCCAACTTACTGTAATAATTAAATAACTATGGAGTTTTCTAAACGACACTCTTTATTCTCTGTTCTTTTGTTTTTATCTACTATTCTTGTTCAACACTTCGCCGCCGTGAATTCTATCGGAGTTAATTACGGCACCCTCGGAAACAACCTTCCGGCTCCGGCTCAAGTTGCACAGTTCCTCAAGGAGAAAACCACCATCGACAGAGTCAAGCTCTTCGACGTGAACCCAGATATTCTCCGGGCATTTGCAGGCACAGGAATCTTTGTCGCCGTCACTGTTCCGAACGGAGAAATCCCCAACCTCGTCAACATGAAGAATGCTCGCAGGTGGGTGAGTGACAACATTAAACCATTCTACCCACAAACTAAAATTAACTACATTCTTGTCGGAAATGAAGTACTCCATTGGGGACCTCAAAATCTGATTGATAATCTAGTTGGCGCCATGAGAGCTCTTCACAATGCACTTATCCGGTCTGGGATTCAAGGTGTTAATGTTACAACGGCTCATGCTTTGAGTATTCTTGAATCTTCTGACCCGCCGAGTTTGGCCAAGTTTCGACCGGGTTGGGACAAGGGAGATCTAGCTCCCATCCTGCAATTTTTACGGCAAACAAAATCTCCGTTTATGGTGAATCCATATCCATATTTCGGATACAGCCCAGAAAAGGCAGATTTTGCACTCTTCAAACCAAACCCAGGTGTAACCGATAAATACACAAAAAAATTATACACGAACATGTTCGATCAGTTAATCGATTCAGTCTACACTTCTATGAAGAAATTGGGCTATGACGATGTAGAGATTGCTGTAGGGGAGACTGGTTGGGCTTCTGCAGGGGAGACTTTTGAGCCAAAATGTACTATTCCAAATGCAGCTTCTTACAATGGGGGTTTGGTGAAGAAGTATAATCAAGGAACTGGGACGCCATTGTTGCCGGGAAGGAAGTTCGAAACCTATATTTTTGCACTTTTTAATGAGAATTTGAAGCCTGGTTCTTCGGCTGAAAGGAATTTCGGTTTGTTCCAGCCAGATTTTACACCTGTTTATGATGTTGGAATCATGCGAGGTACCGCAGGTGTGCCTGATCAGGTAACTTCAAATATCATTAAACTTTACAAATCTATAATTTTATCATATACAAGTTTCTGCCCTTATTTTCTTTTTTGATGATAGCCATATAAATTGGTTTAAGTTATAAGATTAAAAGAAGAAGAAATAATCAAAATCTTGTTTCTACCTATATAACATCTTGCTATTTATGATATTAATTTCCTATAATTATGTTGTTTCAAATAATAAGATGTCACGTAGAATGATTAGTACAGTCACTAACTATGAATAACATTTCTCAAATTTTATTTGTTTGCATATAAAATCTGTGCATTATAAATTGAAATGAAATGGGGGAGGTTACGAATAACTTCGAGGTTCCATGTGCCTAATGATAAAGAAACACTTCAGTTGATTGGATTAGCCATCTTCTCTCTTTTATTTTGAATCTTGTCGACTTGTCCGTTATACTTTATTCTTATATATTCATCTATACTTTATTCTGGCATCTATTTTTTCTGTTCTTTTTATTTTTCAAAAGTCCAAGTCGAGTCGAGTTGAACGTGCAAATAAATATATTCGATGTCAATTATATGAACATTTTTGTTATTTACGTTTTAACGTAATTAAATTCTTATGATGCAGCCCATCCCAACACCCACTCCATCAGTTCCAACACCTTCGTCGCCCGTTCCAAAGCCACCAACACAGGGCAACAAAAAATGGTGCGTGCCGAAGGCTGAGGCCACTGATGCACAACTGCAATCTAATATCGACTATGTATGCAGCCAAGGTGGTATGGATTGCGGGCCAATTCAAGCCAATGGTGCTTGTTTCAACCCTAACACAGTACGGGCTCACGCATCTTATGTCATGAATTCTTGGTACCAAAGCAAGGGTCGAAATGATTTCGACTGTAATTTTTCGGGCACCGGTGCCATCACCTCTTCTGACCCAAGTAAGTAGAAAATTTAAAACCTATGAATTAATGTGTATTAGAAAAGACGAATAATAATTGAACATGGAATGCTAGATTTTGTGAATGACAATTGATTGCGTGTTAAAAATTTGTACTCAATGTACTAAATACCAAACATGTTCTAAATCTACTCAATACGAAATTTACTAGCAGATCTTATTCGATACAATTAATTGTTTCTAATTCTACATTTATTTTTTTTTGGTCTTTCTCAGGTAATGGGTCATGCTCATTCCTCTCTTGAATGGACAATGAGCAAAAGATAGTACACTTAATGTATTGTAATGATTAGTAATTTATCAAAATGGGGCAGATATTATCCAGTGTAGCACATTAATAATTTTTTTGGCGTGAATTTACTTGTTAATAGATCGATAGAAGTATTGTACCGATAGAGCTCTATCAGGAGCAAAAGAATGTTATCTTTTATTATTTATTGAACTTCCCTCTTGAGATTTTTCATTGAATTTAATTATGGTGATATCTAGCACCCATGTGTTTGTGTTATAGTACCAGTTTAGGTGATGTTAAGCGATAAGTTCAATTAAAGATAGAATTATGCGACTCATTTGATTGCTTGTCTCATTTATTGCTACCTAGGGTGATGTTTTAACATTATTGGAGTTCAATATTATTACTTTTGATTCACTATGAATGTTTTTAACTTCTAGGAATTTAAGAAAACTTCTATGAGGTATGGCATCTCTTGAGTTATCTAAAACTTTTGTTGAGTGCATTGTTCCACATTTAGTCCATGTTTGATAGATATTCTTTTAAATTTTTGTTTTCAAATTTATTTTCAATTATACCTTTTTTCAATAAAATTTTGCATGTATATTCTTAACTTTTTCATTGTAATCTCATATTCTTTTTAAAAAAATCGTTTTCACAAAATCTATTATAAAAACACATGTGGTATTGAGTAATTAACCATTCAACAAATATTTTGTCGACAAATGGTCTACCATAGCCTACAAGAGTTTGAAAAAAATAATAAAAAAACTGCAATTGATGTACAATCTTATATGCAAACTATCGAGTCCTCTATTTATGTTTATAAAAATGTTAGCTTTAAAAAAAATTAGACAAATTTTCCTTATTTTAAGTTTTGAATAATTCTCTACTATTTATGAGAAATTTCATTCACAAATATTAAATTTTCGAATACTCAATTAAGATAAAATCACAACTAGAATCCCTCCATCTTGTGTTCTCCAATATAATTATTAAGCCAATTAAATGTTAAAAGCATTTTTTAAGATTTGATGGTCTGAACAAGTTTGCTGTTGATTTAGTGAGAAATGTTAAAAGGGCATTTTACATATTAAATTATTTTTAAATTAGCTACAAGATGGAAGATAGTTCGTCAAAAGTAATTTTACCAATACTGACAGGAAAATAAAAGTTGCTAAGTGAAAAAGGAATGAGACCTATAATTTTAAAGGAGGTACGCGTTATTCAAAACAAAAAATAAGAGAGATTTGTGTAGTTTTTGAAAATTAAGGGAGTATGTATGAAATCGTTTGAAAATCTCATGGGAGCTTTGTGTAATGTGCCTAAATAATAAAGAACTTGGTATACACATTTGGAGTAAAGAAAAAAATGGACATCAATTTCTTGTTGTTTTTGTATGCAATTATTAAAATGGACATCAATTTCTATTTTATCCTTTTATTACTATATTTAATACTATCAAATATGTTTCTAAGACAATATATCTACTATAGTTATTTTAAAATGAAAAATATTGATATCTATTAAATCTCAAACTTATAATTCAAATTAATTAAAATGATGAAATGATTGCGTTAATTTTGGAATATCAATAAACCTAGGATAAAATGTATTAATTTAACCAATTAAGTTAAAATTGGTAATTTGTTTATAGATAAATGGAGAAGGTAATACCAGATTTTGAGCATCTACCTTTGCTGTTTTTCAAAATCTGCTGTCAGATGATACAAATTTTTTTTTATAATGTTTTTAAGTCTACCAAATACCTACACCAATTTTGAATTGTTTAAAAATTGAGCTCTAAAATCAATCTCAAATGTAATGTTAGTCACATAAATTTAATTATAGAGTAATGTTATGTTGGGAAAATTCTTTTACCGTCATATTGATCGTTCATGTTGTATTATCAAGAATTTGTGAACTAAAGCGGAAGTATAACTGAATCAGCATGATTAATGCAATGAATGAATTCTACGATTTTAGTCTTCCAGATAAACACGTTATTCATTTATTTCCCTCTAAAGATGGGAGTCAGAATATAATGAACAATTCACGTGTGATCCGATGACTATAACCATATGTATATACTAACAACTCATTAACCTAATTCAACCCATCATGAAATTAGGAATAGACCTAATCTCTATACAAAGAGGCCCACACTTTAATTGGATACTTCAAAACCCAAAATATCGAAACCTTATTAGATCACTTTAAACGAGTTTAACCAAAATTGATAGCTTTT
>CAIGRB010146309.1:0-62489 GCA_903798255.1 Fraxinus quadrangulata
TCGTTCTTCTTTTTTTCGAGACTCATTTGATTGCTTGTTCTTCAATGGATGACGATTTGAGTCTTTGAATGCTTAAGAAGATATATTCATGAAAAACTCAAGAAACAAAGTTTGTTAGAAATATAAGTGTATTATTTGTTATAATCAAAATAACTTGAACTATATTGAATCATAGGTCAACAACTGCCACCATCTCAGATCTAAACAACTATCAACCCCAAACCACCCCAAAAATCACCTAATATTGGTTCAGATTGTTTTGACATCAACAGAAGCAGGTCCATAAAAAAGGGGTTACAATGGCGCTATTAGATTCGAAGACTCGTACAGTAGCACCAACAACCGCCACAACCACTGCAGATCAAAGGGTCTAGCCAACACCAAGGTCCCTAGCTTTACTCCATCAACGCTGCCTCCAACTGATATGAATTATCGAACTGCAAAGCGAGAAAAGGAAATTCCCTATAAAGCCCCTACACAACTGTAGCAGCGACAAAGGCGATGCTAATGTGTGGCGCTAACATCGCCACACTGAGATGACACGTCACAGAGGTGGTCTCCGACTACAGGCGCTCCCCGACAACCACAATGGTACGAGCCTATGAGGGAGAGGGTAGATAGAGATGGGAGATGAAGAGAGAATGGAGATGAGAAAGAGAATAATTTAGAGTTTGAATGGGGTGGATGGGGTAAACGACAAGTGAAAGCGAACACAATGGTTCAAGAAATTATAGAGAGAGAGAGAGAAAGATTAAGAAAATTAAACGGGTTTGAAATTTAATTTTATAATATTATTATTAATATTGAATTATCTAATTTTGTATAAACAAACTTTAGATCTGATTTTTGAAGTTGAATCTTAATAAATCTGATTGGGTGTAATTTCCATTTGAATATAATTGACAGTTAAAATGTAGGATTTAAGATAATGTTTCCAAACCAAAAACTTGAAAAATTGTCATGAACCAGCAGGCCTCGCACAGCCCAAAACCAGTATCAACTATTCTGAGTCTTGACATTTTCTTAGCCAACCAATCAACTTTACCCCCCCAATTGTTACCAATTAATTTGGTAAAGAAGACCCCGATGTTTGAGTTAGTTGATTTATTTTCTTTTCCTTATTGTCCTAAAAAAAAGTTTTAAGTGATGAAATATTACGAATAAACACTTTTAAACATAGTCATTGAGAATATCTTCATGTATTTTAGAGTTCTGTTAATAAATATGCCATTTACTTAAGTTAACGATTTAATTATTTAAAAAATCATTGTATTTTAGATCGTATAATGAAAGCATTACTAAACTTCAAAACGCTTCTTAATCATCACTCAATTTTCAAAAGTTATTTTTAATCAACCACTATGTGCCTACATGACGACGGAATTACCATATGGCAATGTTTTCCGTCAATTTCTGCCAACTTACAACGGATCCTCTAAAATATTAAAATTCGTCTTGATATGGCAAAATTGCTTTTAAAAAAAAAACACATGTTTTCTCCCAAGTGGTGGCTGGAGATCATTTAACAAAATTCAATGATGTTTTAGCAACATTATAAAGTTCAACGTCAAGCGACCCAAAGTTCAGTTATGTTTGGTACACGATTAACTGTTTCCTCAACAAATTTACAAAGAATGATTTACTTTGTAAAAATTTTAATTGAGCGAATTAATTTTTTATTTTGAATGTTTTTAGCAAATGGTCTTAATTTTTAAATCTTAAATTGATGTTGTTCTAAGCATAAGGTCGTAGATCAAGATTGAAAATTGTGCTCAAGAAAAGGGCTTGACACAAAGTAGGCATTTGCGAACCTAGGATTCGACCTAATATTTGAAAAATTTGTACGTGTATTAGATGCGAACCTAGGATTGGACTAAAATTTTTTTAGTCTGAACTAGTGTATATATATAAATATAAAAACTTCCATACATACTAAAAAAATTTCATGGTTCATTTTGTCAAAAAAAAAAAAAAAAAAAGTTGACGAAAATGCTTATGAAAAAACAAAGAGATTAAAGAACGCCAAAAGAGAAGGCAGCTTTCTGGGTCCCTATCGATGTTGGAGTGCTAAAGCATGGGGAGAGAACAGGATTATATACCCTGGTAGTTCTTGTCGCAAACGATGAGTGTTCGCCTTGATCTACACGGATCAGGCCCAACCAACGCGTGAAACACTCCACCTAGAAAATACGGTTGCAAAAAACAAACAAAATGTACAAAGAAAATGAACAATGACAGAAACTGCATTATGCCACTCTTCACACGGATTAGATAACTTTGAGTTATAATCTTATAGAAGTTAACAAAGGCAACAAGCAAGCAAGCAAGCAAGGGAAAGTTTAGTGTTAATGATTCTGCGAGTAAGTTGGTTAAAAACTTCTAAATAATTATGCTATGTCTAAACCAAGTTCTTCCTGGTGGGAAAATATATTTCTCATTGTTATAGAATAATTAAGCCCTTGTTTGATGCACATTAAAAAGAGATTTTTTTTTTTTTTTTTCTGAAGAAAGTGAATTTTAGAATAGTGATTTTTTGAAAATTTTGTGGTTAAAAAATAGGAATTTTTTTTTGGTTTACATATTTTTGTATGAGAATGTGTAGTTAAAAATAAATCTAAAAATAATAATAAAAAAAAATTGGAGAATGGTAGACAAATAGGAGCTAAGAGATTCTCTAGTAAAAACTATATGTAGCGCAACATACTTGGTCCCATTTATGAGATCAAATGAATACAAAGCATGTTGGGGAAGTGTTTAGAAACAGTTTGAATTGTAAATAGATATAAATGAATGATCGATGATGTGTACTAATTATGAAACCCTTCAAATATGTGTACAATAAGTGACTTGAGTATAAGACTAGTCATCGAACGATTTAACAATCAGGTGCAATTTTATTCAGTTGAGGTTCACACAAAGTATCTATTGATTTATGGGTTCAATACATGCTATCAACACGAACTGTTAACTATTCACCAGTTAACTGTTGGCACGTTCTTTCCGACCCTTTAATATCCTACTCTAAATTCCTATGACCTGAACAGTTCTTTAGCACGGGAAAGCTCAAATTTTCACTCTTCAAACATATAATTTTGAGGACAAAATACAGACTGCTGAATTCCATTGGACAGCTTTTCCCAGAATGCTACTACATACAGCTTGATACAAAGAATTCTTCATAGACACCTGAATATAATAAATCGTGGAAACTAATGAGGATAAATATTGAAGAGCACAGAGAACAAAATATTCAGGAGTAAACTAGACAGGAACCATAACAAACCCCATTTACTTTCATATTGGCATTAGCAACTGCATCTTAATAGAAGATGAAACAGTCATCTCGTCACTGAGGAAAAGCACACATGAGACAGGCATGTAAGGATAGTACCCCCTTCGTTTGGACAGCTGAGTGAAAATGTTAAATGGTTCTTACAAATTGAAGAAACCACTTAGAATTGGATGGACTCGAGAAGAAACCACATAACCATTTTTCTTCCCAAGACTAATTTTATGACCATTCATTAATTTATGGTTGAGAACTCTCTACTCATAATTTTTGTCATCATCATCAAACAATCTTCACATTGGATTCTCAATTTAAGCCTAGAGAAGTGTTGACTCCTATTGTCATATGCTTAGGGAAAAAGAGAATTTCTACCGCAAGTAGATGGTTTTGTTGAGAAATACATTATCTAGCCTCTCAATATATTTGATGCCTTTGTTCACAACTCCTATTACAGTTGCAGAGAGATTAAAAAATTTCAAAGAGATCTTCTTTCTAAAGGCAAAGAGGATGAGAGGAAATAACATTTGGTGAGTTAGAAACTTATGAAAGGTCCTATTGAAGTGGGAAGTCTTGGAATGAGGGATCTGATCCCATCTAGTAGGGCTTGGTTGAGAAAAGGTGCTTGAAGTAATTTCTCGAAATTCCTTGGTTTCCTTGCTGGTAATGAACAGAGTGAGATTTTCCTTTGATATGTGGGGGTGGGGTGGTTGTGCTAAAGGATAAATTTCCTCTTTCTTTTAAAATTTTAGCAAATAGAAGCAAAATCAGGGCTGATGTAATGTTGCTTTCAGATGGGGATGACGTTGAGGTGGAGTTGCACTTAAAAAGAAAAAGAAGATGCAAAATATTGGTATATTTTGGAAAGAAGCCAGTTATTATTTGCAAAGAGCACAGTTTGAAGGTTTGAGTGCTGAGGGAGGATATCACATGTTGAAAAGATGCAAAATATTGGTATATCTTCCTACTTTCGTTTGGTGAACAATAAGAGCAAGTCTTTTCATTGGAAGGCAATGTGGAATGGCCTTTCTCCTAAACAAGTGTCCTTTATTCTGTGACGACGAGGGAGGCAAGTTGTAGTAGGAAGAACTGGAAAGTGGCAACTCATTGCATAACATGGCCCTGTAGAGGGAGAGAAAGCAATGGTTTTGAAGTATACACTTCTCTTTACCTTTCTTTATGATATTCTTGGAGCTCCTACTCTGTTTCAAAATTTATAGATTCTTGGGTGGACTTCTATACTGATTCGCGATATACTTCTTTTCCACAGATTGTTTTTGTGATAAATGAATAAAATCCTGGCTATTGGGAAAAAAATATGTCAACTGAATTTTAGATGCAATGTACAAAAGATTACTACTGAAAGGTAGGTAAAGTGCAACCGGAACTTCTTTTCTGTTGATAAGCTGCACTACTGAGATTTTCTGCATCTCCATAGGCATCCTTGGAGCTAAAGTAAAACCAAAAATTTAAGAATCTTCTAGCTAAATTAAACAATCGGCCATAATACAATGCACTAAAGAGAACCCCTTTGAAGTGTAGCATAGTAGATGACCTTCCCTTTTAAATAAAGAACCAAAATTACTTAGTTCAAGAAACAAAGATCATTCTTTACTCTCCGGTGTCTAATGCAGCATCAGTTCTTAGTAGTCAAGACTTGTGGTAGAGCAAATTAAAACTGCATTTATTTACTATTTCCTCCTTTTTTTTAATTTAATAAGTGAAGATATCCACATGGGGACACATAAAATTCAATTATTTTTACCACATGAGCATTGTCAATCATAATAAAGGTGTGTTGATGCATTAATCTAAATCAAACAGTTGGTCAATTAAATGAAATCTGAATAACTGAAAAGGAAGTAACTGATAATATCAACAAATACCTCACCAATCAGGTCTCACAAGGGAGGGTCATCATCAAGCTCTGCATCCCAGTCATCATCCAGAGATCCATCCCAGTAAATACTTCCACTAGAGACATTGTCCGTGGAAAGCAAAATATATTCTCTGTGTGCAAAGTGGTCCCACTCGGTCCAACTTGGATTCTCACGTGCCTTTGTGGAGATAAAGAAAGAGAAAAAAGATAGCAAGTCTGAGGAACCTATCTATGCATATCCAAAATCATAGCATCGTTAAACATTAACTAAATAAATAAATTTGCACCTAATACCTGACTAATTAGAACTGAATTATGCCTTTTTTCAAAATCCACGAACTTTTTGGTGTTAAAAAGGATATTGAAAACACTCCCAGAGAGTTTGCTGCCCTTTATGTCGCGTAAAGTAAAGTAGCTCTTATCCTACATATGAAATAATTTTAATGTCAGAAAATGTTATAACAAGAAAATGCCCACTGCAGAGGTAAGTCATTTAGCGTGCATCAATGTTCATGGGTGTTAATGTGGAAGTACCACTCAAATCTAAGAACACAGACATCTTATCAAAACCAAAAGTGAAATAGAAGCAGCTTCTCCAGCGATAGTAGTTAGGGAGATGTACATCTTTTTTCTCCACAAATATCAATGGCAGAGATTATGGAAGAGATTTATATTACTATGTTAGTGTATATATGTAATTAGTTATACAGTATAATTATTCTTACCTAATATAGATTAATACAATAGTTTAATTGCTAGAAATTAGCGAATGATTTGTACTGTAATTCCTATTTAATGGAAATAATCCTCATGAAGAGGTCATTCTGCCATTCATCCAGATATTGACATGGTATCAGACCCTAATTTTCAACTTTCTTTCGGTTTTGCTTCTGCCCTTCGTGTCGTCGGAGGTTTTTAGATTGTTTTCACCTTTTTGATTTTGGGTTGATCAATTTCTGGTCGACGACTTTTGTTTGAGATTCTAGGTCGACCAATTTCTGGTCGACGGCTTCGCGTTGAGATTCTGTCTCAGCCAATTTCCGATCGACGGCTTAATCGATTGTTCTTCTGGTTGATGGCTTTGCGTTGAATTTTTGGTCGACGGCTTCGCATCGAGACATCTTCAATTGCCAGGAAGAAATACGATTTTGTCCGACATGGGTGATCTCTTGGTGACTGGTGTAGACGTTTGGGCCCGTGTGGGTGATCTGCTTATACAGAGATTTGGGCCTTTCCTTTTCTTGGTTGTGGATTGGGCTTTTTGCTACGGTTTGTGAGGCTTCTGGATTGGGCTTTTTCTTTTATTGCGGATTAGGGTCTTGATTACAATTTGATTGTTTTCGTTTGTGGCGAGATTTCTACATTTGGTGGGTATTTTTTTTTTTGGAAGAATGTCTACGAGATCTTGTATATCAAATTTACGGGAAATAATTATGCAACATAGGAATTTCAACTTCAAAAGTTTCTGAAAATGAAGGAGCTTTAGTGCCACACTGACGAGTCTTCTTCTGTCCCTGAAGAAGGTAACGAACTCAACCAATAGGAGGTAAAGGATGTTCAGATCATCTCTAAGATTCTAGGATCTATTAAAGCTCATATGGTGAATAATTTACGCTCCTTTGGCGTAGTTAAGGAAATGTGGGAGTACCTGAAGCATATACCAACAAGATAATACTGCAAGACAATTTCAACTGGAGCTCGAGTTTGGCAACTATAGTTAAGGTAATTTCACCGTTGAGCAATATTATTCTAGGTTTCTTGATCTGTGTAGCAAAAGTTTATGTATTATCTATACTAACGTACCTAAACAGGCCCTAATCACCCAATAGGCGACTCATAATGTTAGTAGACGAGATCAATTTATGATGAATCTGAGACTTGAATTTGAAGTTGCTCGGGTTGAATTGTTAAATAGAGATCCAGTTCCTTCTTTTGATATGTCTTAGTGAGTTGTTGCGTGAGGAACAGAGAATAGTTACAGAAGCCGTTATAGGCACAGTCAGGAAGACATCTGAGGTGGTCAACATTGCACAAGCTGCTTAAGGAAGGAACCTAGCAAAGGGATAGATGCAGTGCTAAAATTGCAAGGACTTCGGGCATATTGCCCATAATTGCGATAAGAAATTCAGCAATTACTATAAGCAGAATAGTTACATTATCAAGGAATGTCCTACACATCTAGAAAATCGACGAGTCTAAGCCTTTCAAGCTGCTGTTTCAAGCCCTAACATTATGTGTCCTCCATCTACAACCGCTAGAACCAGTCAGTGTCCTTACTCCAGAAATGGTCCAACAGATGATTATCTCAGCATTTTTTCCCCTTGGACTTTAGGGACAAGGTAAGACTGTTTCTCCCCCTCAGTTTGTTGATTCTAAGACATCCAATCATATGTAGCTCTTCAATTCGTTAAATAATCTATAGAAGTGTACTTGTACACAAAACATTTAGATTGCTAATGAAAATAATCTTCCAATACAGCCATCGGTGATATTAGACCTTCTTTTAGTCGCGTGTTTCTCTCTTGAGCTGTCTACTAGTTTTAATTGGTCAGTTGGTGGATAATAGCTGCAATGTGCATTTCTTTCGTGGTGATTGTCTTGTGCATAATCAAGTGTTGGGGTAAGTGATCGAGATGAAGTCTAAAGTGGGAATTCCTTTGAAATTTAATGTTCCTCGAACTTTGTCTTTGGCTTCCATTACTGTTGAAAATAAGGTTGAAGTTTGACATAAACAATTAGGTCATCCGAATAATGTGATTTTGTCTAGGTTGACGAAGCATGGTTTTCTTGGTAATAAACAACAATGTTCTACTCATAAATTGTCTTTTGATTACACCACTTGTAAACTAGTGAAATTTAAGACTCTACATTTCCCTATTTATGGTGGTCCTACTAATACATGTTTTGAGATTATACATAGTGATGTTTGGGGGTATTATTCCTGTTATTTTCCGTGGACATTATAAATATTTTGTAACGTTCATTGATGACTATAGTTGTTTTAGTTGGATATACTTCTTGTGCTCCAAAGTTGAAGGTATTCTTTGTTTTTCAGACTTTTGTGGCTTACATTGAGATACAATATTCTACCTATATTAAAGTTTTACGGTCTGATAATGGTGAAGAATATATGTCACGTGATTTTCAAGCCTTTTGGCAGCAGAAATATATTGTATCTCAACGATCATGTCTCTATACCCCTCAACAGAATACGTTGGCTAAACGTAAAAACTGTCATTTGTTGGATAAGGTTCAAATGTTAATCTTAGAATCTTCAGTTTCGTCTAAAGTTGGGCGGAAGCAGTCTATCTGATTAATCTTCTACCTTCTCAATAATTGAATTTTGATTCTCCTTACTATCGTCTTTATGGTATGCATCCTGATTATTATACACTAAACAAATTTGGATGTATTTGTTTTGTTCACTTGCACAGTTCGGTGTACTTTCATGGGCTATAACATTTTTCAGAATGGGTTCTTATATTATAATCGGTGTTCTAAAATGTACGCATAGCGCATATTCTCAATGCGTTTTCAAAATGTCTCGCATATGGGATATGAGTGTGATAGTGTGGTCAAATCGTTTCATTGACCGCATATACACGCTTAAACGCCAAAATGCGCAAGTATTATTGTTAAAAATTGTGTCAAAATTAGCATATCAAAACTCAATCAATTTTTATAAATCAAATTTGTCCAAATCATCCAAGTTATGAATTATAATATATAACAATTTGTAGGGTTTTTACGTTTAGATAAATAAAAAATCATAACAAATTTTTCACAGAGTTGTAAACTCTCTATGTTTTAGCCCAATCCTACTTATTATTTGGTCTTCCTTTAGTTTTACTAGCAAATGATGCTAGTAATCCACAATTTTGGATTGTTGATGGTTGTGATGAGGAGTAGGAGGTTATCAAAATATCTTATCATCTACAAAAGATAATAGAAATTTTTTAGTTGAAATAAGAGAGTTTGATGAATATGATTTTGCATCGAATGACACAAAAGATGACTTTGATGAAGAAGTTGAGATTGAAATAGAATCCTACGAAGAGTCGGACAACATTTAGGATTCTTTTAAATCGGTGTTCGTGTCTAATCTAATTGTAGGAATTAATTACCTAGTAATTATAGTATTTATGATTTTGAGCAATATGTTTTTGTTATTATTTTATTTATTTAATAGTTTAAAATATTAAAATTTGACAAACGCATAAAATTACGCATATGCTTCGCATAGGCACTTATGTGCTTGTAATGCTTTATGCTTGACCGAAATACATTGTCACGCGTTACGCATTTTAAAACATTGATTATGATGTTGTTGTTGATCGTGTGCGTATTTCTAGAAATGTGATTTTCTTTGAACACGAGTTCTACTTTCAGCTACATGGTGTCTCTTTCGACAATGCCCTCCTTTCTAGATTTGATGGCATATCTCCACCAATTGAGCGTTTTAAACCAATTGTTGTCTATCAGTGATGGCGACCCCATCATCACAATTCCTTTCCAACTCTGATCTAGTACTTGTTTCTGTGGCTTCTTGGAGATCCTCCCGCACAATTCATCCTCCTGATAGGTATGGTTTCTCGCCACTTTATCTGCTACCACAATTTCTCCCTCTTATTCTTAGGTAGCTAAACGACATGTTGGGATAAAGTTATGCAAAAAGAACTTCAAGCTCTTCAAGAGAATCATACTTAGGATTTTGTGGCACTTGATTATCGACAAGAGTATGGGGTAAACTATGAGAAGACGTTTGCTCTTGTAGCAAAGATGATGACGTACAACTTGTTCTAGCTATTGCAGCTTTCAAGGGCTGGTCTTTGAGACAAATGGATGTTAAGAACACCTCTTTGCATAGAGATCTTAAGGAGAAGATTTATATGACCCCACCATCTGGATTGTTTTCTATGCTCTCTTTAGATGTTTGTAGGCTAAAACGATCCCTCTATGGTTTGAAACATGCTCCACGTGCCTAGTTTAATAAGTTTCATTCTGTGTTCCTTAGCTTCTCCTTTGTCCAGAGTCAATACAATTCCTCTTTATTTCTTTGCAAGACTGGTAGCGGAATTGCTTTTAGTGTATGTTGATGATATTGTTATTACAATATCAACTTTCGATTGATTTTTCAGCTTTAGGAACGCCTTCAGGGTTCTTTCATATTAAGGACTTGGGTCCTTTACAATATTTCTTAGGTTTTGAGGTGCATTTTATCTCTACTAGTACTTTCTTATACCAACATAAGTACACTCAAAGAGTTAATTACTTTGGCTAGACTTCAAGATGGTCGTTTTGTCGATATCCCCTTGAAAGTGATTGTTAAGTATCATCGTGATGAGGGTCATTTTCTCTCTAATCCCTCTTTGTATAGATGGTGGGGAGCCTGAACTATCTGATTATTACTCGATTTGATATTTCTTTTATTATTCAACAAATTAGTCAATTTATGCATACGCTAGGCATCTTCATTTGGCAGTTTTCTGTCGTATTGTTCGCAATTTACAATGTACTACCGCCCATGGCCTTTTCTTCCCTATGGTATGTCCTATTCATGTGGTAACATGTAATGATGTCGATTGGGCTAGTAGTTCTGATACTTGACGTTCGATTATTGGTTGGTGCATGTTTCTTGATACTTTCTTCATTTCTTCGAAAATAAGAAGCAAGATCTTGTGTCTAAGTCCTCCATCGAGTCTAAGTATCGCACTGTGTCCTTCGCCTGTTTTGAGATTATTTGGCTACGAAGATTGTTAGCCGAGCTTGGATTTCCACAAATTGAGCCTACTCTGCTCCATGCGAATGATATTAGTGCTATTCAGATTATTGATAATCCAGTATTTCATGAGTGCACCAAGCACATTGAAGTGGATTGTCACTACATTCGTGAAGCATCATCACTCTTCTACATATCACCACTGATTTTCAAACTATTGATGTGCTCACTAACGCTCTCTCTCTCTCGACACTAACATCAATTTCTTATTGACAGATTGATGCTTTTTGATATCACGGCATAAATTTGAGGAGCGATATCAATGACAGAGATTATGGAAGAGATTTATATTACTACATTTAGTGTATATATGTAATTAGTTATACGGTATAATTATTCTTTTCTAAGATAGATTAATACAATAATTGTAATATCTAGAAAATAGCGAACGATTTTACTGTAATTCCTATTTAATGGAAAGAATCCACATGAAGAGGTCATTCAGCCGTTCATCCAAATATTGACAACAAATGCTGTTGAGAAATTTCTTATTAGTGCGTTTTAGTTTCTAGTACGTAAAAAATATCCAACTTACAAGTTCCACCTTATCAAAGTCTACTTTATTTCTATTTCCTCTAAGCATAATCTACGAAATACCAGATAAGGCCTCGGACCCTGCCAATTGCACCCTTAAACACCAGGGTACAACTTTGCAAGAATCGGGAGAACAGAAGCCACAATTATATATACATTGACGTAGAAACAAATTCTCTAGATATTGCAGTCTCCAATGGCAAAATAAAAAAGTACGATCAGAAAAGAATTATAAGAGAACAGTAGCAAAATCTGTTTCAGAAAAGGAAGTAAAAAAAGGAACTGAACACAAAATTTAGCAAAAAAGTTAAGAAATACAATCTAATAGATGTTTACCTGTGGATTAATCATGTCAACTATCTGACATAGAATTTTTTCAAAAGGCACAGGCACTCGGCCAAGGTGTTCCATTCTTTGCTTCTGATCCTCGTAAAAGTATTGCATTTCATTCCTTGTTATAACTCCACTTGCGTCCAAATCTATGCACTTGAACCTGATAAACATATTGAGAGTCAAATGCATGCAGAAACAGAATAGAATATAACTACGAAAATGAATTAAAGTGCCTATGATGAACTCAAAAGTCAGTTAATCGATCTTCAGTTAATTCCATTTCACAACATGCATTACATATTAATAAAAATATAAAGACAAACAGTCAACATAAAGTAGACTCTAAAAATATACAAGGTCTTCTTTGCATGGACGCAGCAGAAACCAACTGGAAATCATACCCTTTGCCTTTCGAACCATTGGATTTGAAGGATTTCAGAATTGAAAGCTTGAAAGCTTAATTAAACAGGCTTTCACTTGTTTTGGAAGCATTGAAATTCAAAATGGTATTGTTTGCAATTCGATAGGAAACCCTTAGGCTACTGAATCCTACAGAAAATTACGGACCTGGATTATGATTTACCTCAACTGTTACGTAATCCGTGGTTATTTTGAACCTTCGAGGGACAATCCATAGGCGGGTTATCCATGAAGCCGCTCTTGCAGAAAATACAGATATATAATTATAAAGGATGTCTCATTTGACACCTTGACCTTATTTCCCTTAAGACGTCAAGGGAAAAATGTTAATAGCCAATTTTATTTTCTTAAAATTACTTGTAATTTCAAGTGTGCAGACTGGAATCCCAATTCTATCAAAATATAGCTCCTAACAAGCCTAAATTGCAAGAATCCCATCGGCAACAAGAGTTCAACATCTCTGCATTAAAGTGATGCAGGAGGGTCCGAGTCAGACGCTGAGTTGTCAGATAACATGTTAATGACTTTAAAGTATCACGAGTTGGCAGATCGGCGCAAGGATGGCAAGTGATCGGGTAATTTTGGTGATTGTGACATGTTTCGGTAATTTGGCCATAACTTTGACTACGGTTATCAGAATCGCGATTATGACCACAATCCGTAAAGCTTGTTTCGGCGCGAACGTCGTGGTCACCCAGCTTCGCTCGGTATGTGCGGTTTTCGACCTCAAATTCCACAATTTTCCTTTTCGAATTACTATTTTAAGTTAAATTTTACTGTTTTTAGTAATAATTCGATTGCATGTTTGGAGATGATTTCTAATCCGATTTGGGCTAGATTTTTCGCAGACTACTTAGTTTATTCCTTATTTTAATTTAGCGTGATTTTTGGAATTTTGATAAAATTCGAATTTTTACTATAAAGTCCGACTTGTGGACTTATTTTCGGAGTTGTTGATTATAATAAGATTTCTTAAACTTCAGAGACGTTTTCTCTGTATTTTTCGGCGTTAATCTTGTGTTCTTCCCTATAAATTTTTTGGTAACACTTGCTTGCAGAATAATCACTATTCTGTTCGGCGTCATAAACCTATTCATATATTTCAGATTATTTATCCTCTGAAAGTAATGGGGGTAGACATACCAATACTCAAGGCTAGTTTCAGATGATTTATCCTCTTCTGACAATAGAAAGTACACAAAATCTTCATATCCCATCTTTCCTTCAACCTTACTGGTGAACTTTCTTGGAAACTTGACAAATTCATAACACAAACCATTTAAAGAGATGAGGAAGCAATCATTAGTTACTTCAACAAAGCAGGCGTACCATAAAACAGAGAAGACAAACCTGAGAAAATATTCTATCTACAATCCTGTTGGTAAGTGCATAGTTACCATACTTAATGAGGTTCTCTTTATTGATCAGAAAATTATCGTCAGGATCCAGCTCCATAAACGTGTTGAAGATCACGTAAAAGTGTTCATAAGAGAAGTACCTGCAGAAAATGGTAAAATGGAAATTAAAGCTAATAGAGATGGGGGCTGGGTGTCGTCTCAGACACAATATGATAAAAATGCTAAACAAAAATTTGTACAATTATATGAACAGTATTTTAAGATAAAAGAGCCAATGCATAGAGCTAAATATTGTTATTCTTGACAACATATCAGCTAGATAATTATTGTGTGAGCAGTGTATAGAGTTAAACACTGTTATTCTGATAACATATCTGATCTTGATTAAGCTAGAAAATTGTTTCTATTGGTAAGCACAGTAAAAAGGCAATTTTGTTTTCTTTTCCAGAAATTCCAACTTGCAAAATCACAGAGACTCAGCAGACAGCAGAAATCAGAAAGTCTCTTGTATAACCTGGTCTTACTGTAGAAAATTTACCAAGTAATGATAATCATTAGCATTTAAAAAATAAAAAAATACCCAACATCATTTCCTCAAATGTAAAACCAACTACGCAGCTTTGTTTTTACCGTAATACTGTGTTGACATTTAGTTGTTCATCCACATGTTTCATTGCAGCAATTAAGTTGGAGTGCTTCAGCTCTCTGAGGGTAATACGACTATTACTCGAGCGGTTGACGTCATAAAATATTCTGTATATTACAGTTTCAGCTGGTCATTGCAGTAAATTGAACTGTTAATATTTAATCAAGGAATGTGGCTTCTCTTATAGGTAAACCGTAAACACCTCTATCTTGAAAAGAATAGTCCACACAAAGTCAGCAAAATGTGCATACTAGCGAACAACCAACTTGACACTGACCTCCTGACTTATTGCAAGAAACAACGATCACACTAGAAAGTATCAAAGCAACCATAAGCATTGGACTAGCTACTGAAAGGCCAGCCAAAACTCTGTAATTGTAATCTTGCTTATCAACTAACAGCATGCAACACAATGACGAGAAATAGAAACAAGGAACATTAATGGTATATTTTTTAACCATACTTGTGCCCCAATTTCAAGTGTATAATAGAACTTCATTCTGTCTCAATTGGGCTACTGAATGACTTGTTAGTAATCCATATCAGCAACTAATAATGCACAAGTGACATGATAAGAGAACCAGTAGTGCAGGGGCGGTATTGGTGATTGTGGCAGACTGGCAGTAGAGATTAATGTTGACTAGCAACGGAATTATATTATCGCAATTGTAATAAGCATCAGAAAAATTAATCAAAACCTTTAGCTATGCAATTCAAACCAAACTGATGAAAGTCACCAGAAAAAGTTTAGCAAATGATTTAGAACGTACCATACTGGTCTTGAAATTGAGGTGTACTATGTAAGAACTGCAACCCTGGATGAGTTGCCAAAAGTTCTCTGAGCACAGGTTTAAAGTCATCCTACTATCAAGTTGACTAGTATTAATGATGCAGTGAACTTAATTTTCTATAAACAAAGATCATTATGGATAGTCGTATAACCTGAGTCAAGTATTTGAGATTGGGCTGCTTCAAGATCGTGTATATCTGGGTTGCTATATCTTTCGTCAGCATGTTGCCGATAATCCAATAGTCGACAAATGTATCTCTATTTGCGCATCGGAAGACAAAGTAAGAGCCTAAGAGGGGATGCATCAACTCTAAGCAAGATTGGTAAAAAAGCATTAATTAATCCAGGATATATGTACAGGCCAACCACCACGATCTTTGACTGACGCAGTGAATGCTGGTTTTAGCACCTCAGCTACAATGTCGTCTACTAAAATAGTAGTTACCTATTAGGTTTAACATAGTCTAATAGTAATATTGGTATCAGAAGTTTAGTTTTGCAATTATAAATGAGTTGCAGTTGATTCGATATTCAAGAAACATATCTCATTCAATGGAGACTGAAGCTAGAAGAGTGAAAGCCCGATAAAAAAAGGCTTAAAAGACTTCATAAAGTGATTGAAGATCAGTAGTATCTGAAACAATTCTCACGGTTAACAAACACATCCCTTTCTATTGATTATTATTCGCTACTTTTATACATTAAATTTGTATAAATACTTTATTTGGTTTCCTTTTTAGTTGCTAAAATAATAAGTTGGTATAAATAAGTGATGGATAAGTGAGTATTAGACTATTAGTTGCGGGTGCTATGTGATGTGTAATTAAAATTAATGTTTGCTTTTGAAAAGTAAATTATAAGCAACAAAAAAGGAAACCAAACAAAAGCTAACACTCCAGATTATGAGAATAAAGAACCGATAGTGTTTTGGACTCTCTTTTATCAAACTAGACTAAAACAAGAACTGTAGCATTTTCGTGGACTTCTTAATGATGTATGCGGAACGTGCATGGACGGTTTACTTGAAACGAAAGTGAACAAATTGGAATGAATAACTCTGCAAATGGAAGTGCATATTTATAATTAATGGAAAAAAAAAAAATGGCTGTTGGAATATGTCTCTGTCGGAAGACGTGGCTGATCGAAAAGGAGAAGTCCAGAAAGACATTCATTTTTGTAAAAATCATGACTTTTCAATCAAATAGTTTCTAGAAAATTACACCCTATTATAAATTAAATTTCCAACAATTTCTATGTTTCTAACAGTTAACTTTCGACCGTAATTTTTCATTCACTCAGTATTGACTCTAAGTAACTAAATATACCACAATAATTTATTTGCAAAGTAGAACATGTCGACCTAGAATTCTCATCTTCGACTGACAAGTCTCGCTTAAATAATTGGTTAAAGTTGGCCAAAACCAAATCTACCAATTTCAACAGGATTAACACAAAAATCCTATACAAAATTTGCTTCTTCAATACAAAATAAGTGTGCCCATAGAATTTGACCAATAAAATGCAAGAGTATATTTTGACCTTATATATATTAAAACAGACAAACAAAAATAAGGTCAACTTATAGCAAATGTAAGTCCAATAATGTTGGCAATGCCTCTCTCCTTTTTTTCACTACTACTTATGGCGCATGCCGAATTCTAAATCAATCAAATTCGAATAATTGCTTTTGCACATACAAATTATTTCCTAATTCAAGGTATTTGAGAAGTTAGAGATGTAAATGTGATTGAACATGCACTTGACAGAACTACCTTATTCCCGTAACTATCTGTAATGAGTCAATATTTTCTAATTTGTGTGCATGCGTCAGAGGACAGAGAAACCTAAAAGTCTACAATCCTATACAATTGGCTTTCTCATTCAAAACAGAAGTAGTTGCAAAGTTAAGCTTCCATTTGGCAACCAATTTATAAATGGTATATAAATTCATTTAAACATTAATTTCAACCAAAAAAATAATAATTACTGCTTATTTATTATCCAAATATGTTGTGGGATCCACTATTGTTCCTTTTTATAAATGATATATAAATTTGTCAAACGGAGTCTAAGTAGGGTAAGTGCAATTGAACTTATAACTAAGTTTTTTTGAATTGAGCTGTGTGAGTCAATTTTCTCACTCGGGTACATACAAGAAAGGAAGATTAAAATCAGCATGGAGTGAATCTTGACAAAAGCAAAGGATAGGAAATAATGAGTAACAAAACACCAACCTGGTCACAATGCCTGTGCAGTTGACGTCAATCTTTGTAAAAAGTGCAGTGGAGAAGAATGATGGGAGCTTGCAAATTTCCTTCGTAGCTCGTTTAAATTCTGACATCCATGCAAATGTAAATAGCATAAAGACAATGGTACATATTTTCTTTTGACATCTTATATTGTAAGTTTCAGATGTATGAATAGCTAACAAAACGAATAGCAATGAGATCCTTAAAGTGTTTATGCACGGTGCAAATGTGCAAAAAAGTATGTAGCAACTAGCAAGGTCTCACCCTGGATTCGGAGTCCATTACTTTCAGCAGAAAAAAACTGTTCAATTCCAGACAAGCACTCGTTTAGCAATTCTTGGGAGGGTGGACGGCCATTTTGAAAATAGAACTGCATTTTCATCACAAGTATCAACATAATGTCAATATTTAAAATTGGAGTTTCAGCAAAAGCAGCACACGAAGAGAGAAAAACCTGGAAAAATTCCCACTACAATATCAAAATATTGACTACTCCAACCTGCGGTATAAGCTCTTTCCCAGGGTCATTCACTAATTTCTTGGGAGAGCCTAAAGCAGGTAGGTCTGCTGCTCCAGAGACATGCAAAGAACGACCTCTCTTTGCTTTATAGAGCAAATATTTTACCTGCAATTCATAGATAGTTGTAAAGTATGGGGAATAGATTGCGAAAATCATAGGTAAGCTGGTCTTTCTAGCAAACTATGTAGGATAAAAAAAAAAAAAAACCTTTTTAGTTTACCGTACAATTGAATGGGCTAAATCTAGGTGAAGGTTTTTTTTTTTTTTTTTTTTTAATTAATTTTTTATTTTAAAAAAATTTAATAATTTATATTTTTTTATTTTTTATTTTACCTATTATCTCTATTTTGAATATAATGGGCACCAAGCTATAATTTAAGTATTGTTCCTTCACATCCGAAATTAAACAAGTTTGTGCCCTTCAAACAAAAATCACGATTTAGACTATGAAATTTCCCCTGCTTCTCATTTTTTTTGTAATTTCCCCTGCTTTCACCACTCTGCCAAAACAACATTGCATGCCAAATATTATTCATCTTTTAAACGTGTTATTAACTCACATTGTAAATCAACCTAATTGACAAGCCAATCCGTTCTATAGGCAAAAGAAACCCCCGAAATGGAACTCCGATTAATTAAATACGCAACTTATATACACTAAATGCGTCCATCTCATTAAGAAGAGAGACTAAAATTGAGCAAAAAAAAAAGTAACAACAATTTTACCTGATTACTTGTTTCCGGAAGCGAAAGCCACTGATCGAAAAGCTTCTCGGCGAAATCACGAATGGCTTGGCTGGTCAGAGTAGATACCTCCGGCTCCGGAAGTTGCAACAGTTCGGCGTCAAGGCTCGCTAAGTCACCATTGAAATGCATATCCATATCTATCAACTCATGAAATCATAAAAGTCAGTGATAATATTTGAAACTTTAAACGCTTCGTTAATCATCAAACAGAAACCGTAACTACCTGGTGCAAGAATTCCCTCCAATTTCGATTTTCAAATTTGGCGAAGAAATTTTCGAGAATTAGAGAAGAAGTTGCGTTTATATTTTCGTATATTCGGAATCGAAAAGGCGTGAAAGATTCCAGATGTGGTCCAGTAGATACGCATATAAACGAAAGAACTTCGAAGAGCGGGAAAATGTGTGCCTACGTGGACGAGTTCGTTTACGTGCGTGTTAGAGAGTAGGGTGACAGGCTGTGAAATGAAATGAAGTAACAAATTTATAAGAATGGTTAATTAGCAAGAAATATTTCACATTTCACTTTATCGTGGAAAATGTTCACACTCTTCACGTTTTGTGATTTTCACCCTTATTTTTATATTTTATTACGTAAAAAATCATTTTCATCTATTTTTTCATTTAAAATTGTGAAATGATGAATATACTATTTTATTTAAATAAAATAAAAAGAAAAAAATTAATTGCAACTATAATCCCAATTTTTAAAAAAAAACATAAATGAGTTTCAAATAAATTAATAAAAGTGTAATTAACACATAATATCCATACATTTCACTATTATTATGAAAAATGTCCCTACTTTTCATCTTTTTAGTATTTTCACCTTTAATTACACTTTTAATTGGGCAAGCCATCCTTTTTCCATTTTCATTCAATTTCTCAATAAATAACTCTGAAATGATGAATATACTTTCCTATTTAAAGAAATTTATTTTTTTAATTTCTAATTTTTTAATAATTTATTTGGGTCTCGTTTGTACTTTTTAATTTTTTTTTAAAATTCCTAATTTTTTAATAAATTAAATTGGGACTCGTTTGCATTTTTTAAAAAAAATAATTTCTAATTTTTTAATAATTTATTTAGGACTCATTTGCACTTTTTATTTTAAAAAAATAATTTCTAATTTTCTAATAATTTATTTGAGACTCGTTTGCACTTTTTAAAAAAATTTGGGACTCTGATTTCAATTAGATCTTTAGCTTTTTATTTAAATATAAATGTATATTCGTCATTTTACAGCTTTTATTGAAAAATTGGATGAAATGGATATAAATGATGGTTTGTGTTTACCTCAAAAAATGTTGTCAATAGATGCTGGACCCACTCGTGCATGCGCAAGCTAGATCCAACACGTAAATGCCGATCAACGATCAAGATCACTTCAAGTTTGGACGTGGGAGCTACACGACACGAGACGTTTTCGTTCGGACGGCAATGTTAACGTACTACGATTGTAAAATAAGAACCAATCGATATGTAAATAGATCAATATTTGTAAAGAGTAAAATATCTTGTAGAGAATGAACTCGGGTTACTCCAGTGTTTAGGTCGTGTTTTTGTATTCAAAGTTGCATTATTCTTCAATTGTTACTTGGAACGGTCAATATTGCTCTAGATGGACGTGGGATAAGCTCGACGACACGAGACGTTTTCGTTCGGGTTCCGACAAAGTTAACGGACTACGATTGTAAGACAAGAACCAATCGATATGTAAATAGATCAATAGTTGTAAAGAGTAAAATATCTTGTAGAGAATGAACTCGGGTTACTCCAGTGTTTAGGTCGTGTTTTTGTATTCAAAGTTGCATTATTCTTCAATTGTTACATGGTGGTGATATTTATAGTGTTACAAATGAAATGGTGATCCTTGGATCAAATTACACATGGCCTCATCTCCTCGATCGAGACGTCAATTCCTAGCCATCCAATTAACTTTCCTAGCCTATCAGAATATTAAATGCTCTTATATTGACAAGAAAAGACACAAATACACTTTTTACAAAGGTCACATCAATCATTCGAATAAAGATCTTCATCGTGAGTTCAATATTTGCACGTGGGCTGCCACTAGCTGAGGAGCCTCGGAGCCTGTTGGCCTCGGAATTACATGTGCCTCGTTCTCGGAGCTACTTTGGCCTCGGAATTACATGGGCATGTAACCCAGGCATGCTAGACCACGTGGGAACCTAATAGCAAGTCGTAACAATTTGTGCGATCAAATGTATAATTAAGGGTGAAAATGTAAAAAAAAAAAAAAGGTATGAACGTTTTTCAAAAATCATAGTAAAAGGTAGAGATATTATGTGCTAATTACCCATTTAATAATTTATTTGGGATTTGTTTACACTTTTTTTAAAAAAACAAAATGCGACTATAATTGTAATTAATTCTTTTTTTTTCTTTTCGTTTTATTTAAACATGGGGGTATATTTGTCATTTCACAATTTTTACTTAAGAAAATGGATGAAAATGACATTTTGCGCAATGAAATGTGCAAATAAGGGTGAAAATACCAAAAAAAAAATGAAAGATAGTAACATTTTCAACAATAATAGTGAAATGTAAGAATATTCTAATTATCCTAATAACAATCTTGTAATCACAAGATTTATAAACCATTTATAACAAATTTTATTTTTAACTAGATATTTTACCGGGGGGTAGTAGTTTGCTTTTGCTGTCGTGGACTTACATATATTATTTACTTAATCATCATTCATTTTTATCTATCGATAATTAGAATGTTTATAAAAATGAATAACTTTATAGTGCTTAAAATTAGAAATTAGTTATATATTGTAACACTAGTTAAGATACATAAAGTTAAAAAATTGGATTACTAAAATGACATGAAACACGTCTCTTTAAAACTCACAAGCAACTTCTTGCGAGAGTTTCTTGCTCAATCAGAGAGTCTCATCCACCATGACTAAGGTTGGCAGTTAGGGGTCACGGAAGTTGACTTTCTAAGTGGGGGCCGACAATTTCTTCACACTAATATCGTGTTATATTAACATAACTAGTCATCATGGACAACACCGAGGTTATGTAGGTTGTGCAACCTCATATGGTCCAAAATTATAATACAAAACAATTATAAGTAGTCATATATATGCAATTAGTTATATATATAGAACACCTTTTGGGTGTGTTTTAGGTCATTTTTGTAGAAGGAAGAAAGATTATTTTGATAGGAACGGGCATTTTAAATGAAAAATGCTAAAAGTTCCCAGAGAGTTGATCCTTTTTTTTTTTTGCCTTGATCCAATGCGGCCTTTTAGAGTGGAATATTGGATCATTAAGACTTTCAGGCTCTAGTTTTCTCTCTCTCTCTCTCTCTCTTTGATTTTCAACCCTTTATAAATGGTCATATTTACAATTTTTAGGTACCATTTGATCATTTTTAAGAGTTAACATTCTCTCATCATTATAGCTATAAGCAAGACGGTTAATCTTACGTGCAAAATGTGGTGTAACAAATATAAATTATGGGAGAATATAATTATCCTAAAAATGGGGGAGAATATAATTAATCAAAAAACAGGCTAAATATATTCACACAATATAATTGTGTACACTAGTAAAATTTTGTAAGAAACTCTTCGTTAAGGAATATTTGCTAATTAATGAAATTTTAGAAAGTTAGAATCATTAATATGACTATGAATAAAGGTTTAAATCATTTAACGCAATTAAAATTTGATGTATTTATTAAATAATGATGTGGATATAACCATAAACCACCTTGAAAATAACTAAAAAAAAAATAAGAAATAGAAGTAGTTTTAATAAAATGTTTAAATTAGGGCTGCACAAAAAAATCGCGAAATCGAAAATTGAACTAAAACCATTGGCTTGAAAAGTTGGTTCGGGTCCACATGGACCTGCGATTTTTTCCTTCAGACCAAATCAAACTGTTTCAAAATGGTTTAATATAGGTTTCAATTTTCAAAAACTGCACAAAATCGAACAAATCCCTTTTTTAAAATTTTTAATTCAAAAAATAATTTTATTAACTTATAAATTTTACCTTTTCAGAAAAAAAATCAATTTAGCAATACAAATTGCTACCAGCCCATTGAAATAATCATATAAAGTAAATTAAGTTCATCATTATTGGCCTATGATTTTGTAAGTTTACAACACACGTCTTGACCCAATATCTAAACTAAACTAAAATTATTTCCAAATCATATGAAAAAAAAAAGGCATATATTTTCGACAATCCAAATCATAATTCAACAAAATTATGACAGCAAATCACACTCAAAAGCCTAACCTAAACTCTCATTTTTCAAACATTTGACATTGTTTGCCACTGCTAAACGAAATGTGATTCCCAATCGCAAATCGTCGGTTGTTTTTTGCCTGTTAGTATTCTAATTTTTACCTGAATCGCCCATTTCTCTTTTCTCTCTCTGTAAGTCTCGGATTCCCATTCAATCCATGTTTTTCATTGTTCTTTATTTTATTTGTTGTTTTTCAACTTATTGTACACTTATGAGTTGTAGTTTGGATTAAAACAAAAAGACTGTTTGTGTGTCAATGTGATTAATGAAATTTTTTTTGTGGTTTGGAAAGAACGAAGAATACAGCGTATTGATTATGTGAAAAATGTTAAAATTTCCTAACTAGTACTACTACTTTCTACTTTTTCAAAGTAGATAGAGAATGAAAATTTTCAATTCTCAATAAACATAAACATGAACTTTATTATTCTTTGTACATCTAAAGATATCATGTGGAGTCCTTAATTTTCATCTCCCTACCAAGATGGAAGGAGTTTTAACCAAATTATTACGACGGAATGTGATTTTCCCTTTACCAACTGCTATGTGACGGTAGGAAAAGCAAACAATAAAAGGTAAATAAAAAGGAAGAATGATATATTCATTCTATTAACATTTTTTAGCAACCAACTTAAAAAAATAATTTATTTACGGGTTTCATGGAAAAATGAATGTAATTTAATATTTAATATTATTAGTTCTCGTTTAAACTTATATGTTAATTTGTTTTAAATATATTACTATAATGTTGATAAGTAAACAACGGATTAAAACAGTATCAAACCGCAAATTATGGTTTGATTTGGTTTGGTTCGAAAAGTAAAATAGTTTGATTTGGTTTGAAAAAATTCTAAACCTATGAAATAGTTTTAGTTGAAAATATGGCATAAACCGTCCAAATCGAATCGCGTTCACCTCTAGTTTAAATGAATAGATTTGATAAGGGCAATATCGGAATGTAATGTAAATGAAAGTAATATTTTTAAAAAATAATAATAATAAGCATAAATTTAGAGTGGGATAAATATATAAACATGATAGATGTGAATAACGGCTCCCAAATTCAATTATCATTATTAATCTTCGAGTTTTCTTCATTTCTCATACCCTCCATGTCCTTTGAAGTTAATATCTTAGATCCTTGCAATAAATAATTGTATCTTCTTGTATAGAAAATTGTTAACTAATTTAACATGACTAGAAAATAACTGGAAAACTAGAATTTTGGATACTAGAAAATATTGTTCCTCTCCATGCTTGAAGCTTGATCACTTATTATATTCTACAATATCCTCTTAGGAAGCCTGATCCTGGTAGAAACAGGAATTAATTACCCATTACAGCTAGGAAATTTTATTATTAACAAATTCGAACATTGTTAAGAGCAGAGGGATGCTTCTTGTTTAAGTTGTGACATTTTTGAAATTATTCTTTTAAGCAATTCACACCTTATGAATCATAGTTATCATAATTGGATCGAGATTACTGAGCCAGCCCAGAAAAAAACGATTACCAGTCATTGAAATAGTTGTCGATTTTTATATTCCACAAGTGCACGTATTGTAACAAGTAATATGGTGGACCAATGAGTTCGGACATCGTTTCCACGAGGACTGCTATATAACAATTGGTTAAATTATTTGTAACTTTAATTTGATCGAAAACAAATAATAAGGTTTGTGATTGATGTCTACATTATTCTAACTAAACTAAACCATCTAACGTACGCAATTTGTCTAATTTGAATTTTAAAAGTATGAATGTGGATGCTAAGGCTTAAAATTATACCTATAAATTCCATTTAATTTGCCAATCAAGATTCATTACTATTGTAGTGTTCGATCAAATTCTTCTAAAGTAATCAATTTACCTCTATCATATTCTCATTGAGTCTATTTAACTAATTCAATTCTATATTTCTACGTGAATCAATCTTAATTAAACGAAGTATTAGTTCTAAAAATCAATATAACACCGCAATAATTAGTATATGTATTTCTACACGTTATATTAAATTACCAAATTTTAATATGTGGTCTAAATCTATACCTCATCTCTCGATTCATAAAAGATTCACAAATCATTGAATTGTTAATCAAGTAATTCAAGGCATTAAATAAATGACCAAAATCAACAAATATATGATAAAATAACTTGAAACNCCTAATTATGAATTTAGGTACTCATAACAATGAAAGAAAAATAAAAAGTATAGATTTCATAACCAGGTTTTGAAATCTTAATCATGGAAATAATTGAATCTTGCACCAACAATCTTCTTCAACCTCCAAAGTTTACAAATCCTAACTTTTGCTCTTTAATCTTGATGATTATGTGTTTTTCTCTTCGAAATTGTTTGGAACTCCCTAAAAAGTGTCAAAAATTTATATTTATACTCCTCCCCGCATTTGTGTCGAATACAGGATTTTTATGGGCTTCAAAACGGGCTAAAAACTTGCCCTAAAAACACCCAGCGAGGCCTCGGCGCCATGATTGCGCCACCTTTGACGTGAAAATTTACACTGCACTTCTTCTTTTATTTTTATCATATATTTTTCTCTCAATATCCGATTGAAATAATTCAAATTGGATTGTAATGATAACTGAAAGTTCTTCAATTTTACTAGATATAGCTTTTTTTCAATTCGAACATTTATTAGGTCAAAAATGAGTCTCAATCTCAGGCTAAAAATCTAGAACATAATTGTGCAGTTGAAAATTGATTTGTGAAAATATTTTGATCATATTTCACTCCTTTTTTACTTCTAATTGCATCCAATTGACCTCTAGCATTCTCGAATCTTTATCGCGAGGTTCGACACAGTTTTTTAGTATTTACATTTTGATCCCCAAACTTTGTATATTTTCAATTTTCGCTTCTTTCTTTCAATTCAACTTCTTTTCATCGAATTTCACTTAATAAACAAAATATACAATAAATTAGGCTATAATTATTCAAAAGAATTATTGAATGTTTATATTTTTAACTCCAAATAAGTGTATAAAATACACTTATCAGAAATCGATTCTATTTGGTTAATGGATCGGACTGCAACCGAACATGGCGATTGCCATTAAAAAATCGAGCTGGTACCTCCAATAAAAATAAATTAGGAATCGAAAGCCAAAAATCGACCAAGTTTGGATCAATTCTTGGTTATTGAACCGAAACTGTGTTTAGTTGGTTACAACATTTAAAATTGTTTGAAAATAACGTAATGAGTCTTATGACTATTACATTTTGAATCACCTTCATGAATAGTTTTCTCCACTTAGTATGGTCTTTACATCAACTGAAAGATATTCAAAGCAATCACGTCTTTTGCACAAGTCTGCTAATTTTTGGGGAAAAAAATGCTAAGCCTTAAAGCAACAATTTTTTTTTTTTTAAATAATAAAGTAAGCCAAAAAACAAGTCATCTCGTGAAAAAGGTGAGCTCGACTCGGCCATAGCTCGTCTCAAAATGAGTATGAGCCATCTACGGATTGACTCGAGCATGTGAATCGACGAGCAACTAAGCACGTTTCCCCTCCTATATATACGAAGTTATTCTTAACTTATTCAATTCATCTAAAGTTCAAAATAACGGCAGATTTCTTTGATATTTCTTAAATATGAAAATAATAATGAACAAATAATTGATTCAATTACTCATCTTAATAAACTGAAAACCACACCAAGATTTAATTTTATATAACATCAAAATTTGTCCCCTTTTTTTTTTATATTTTCTTGAATAACTATGTCATATTATTGTTAGAATTTGGTTTCGAAATTGAAAATTTTGGTTAGTATACAACTTGGAAAGTGACTTTGTATCAATTTGGATCAAATATTAGGATTTAATCTGATAGTCAAATTATAAATATAACTAGACTAACTTGTTATAATTGTCGAGTAATCGTCGTGGTATATTTGAAATCTCAAAATTAATTTCGGATGAATGTGAAATTGAGGTCTGAAGTTGGAAAAAAAATAGAAAAAAACGGCCGAAGCGAAAGAGAATGAGAGAGCTTCTGTTAAACAGATGTCAATGTCGCTCGAGCGAGAGGTTAGCGACAACAAGAAATGCTTCTCTTTGTGAAGGTTGTTGAATTTGAGACGTGACACTTCACTCACAACCTTTTATCTTCTATAAATAGGACCACTTGATCGTCCATTATGCATCTTATATCATTTTCATTGAGCATTACATAAAAACTTTTGCAAAAACTCTCTCAAAATCATTTTCTTATAGAGGGAAATGATTTCGTTCGCTTATGGTTTGAAGTGTTTCTACCACAAGTTGTATTCGTTATATTTTGAGAGACAAAGTGCCGTAAATCATTAACATCATTGCGAGATAATTTTGTTTTAAGGAGAAAGTATTAAATCACTTGCCTCGAATTTCGTTATTCATCTTTTCTTCATTTTTATTCTTTCTTTTTTGCTCCTATTTCATAAAACTTTATTACGTTCCTGCGAATTAAACTTAAATATTTATTTATCTAAACAACCATTTCATCATACTATTTCACCAACAATTGTTAGCGGAGTAAACTCGAAGCACAAATTTAGTTAGAAAAGTTCAAACACATTGGTCATACTATAGGCTCTTCAAAGAAGATGAAGCTTGGTGGTGAGAGACTAACCAACCTATTTCTCTTAGAGGGCCATCAATCGCTGTAGTCCGATTCTTTCTACATTGATTATTTTTGCAATATTTTAATAAATGTAAATTAATTAATTATTATTTTATATTTAACTGCAAATTTTGGCCCTTTTGACCCATTTCAATTACCGCACAGCTTTTTACATCAATGTATATGTAGGAATTCATGTCAAAATTCTCAATAGGCACACATTATTTGGTGACATAAATTGAAGTTATCAGTCAATTCCAAGCAGGGGCAGATTTTGTATTATTTTGAATAAATTATCGGGGAATTTTTTGGTAGACGTAGGAAAGAAAAAGAATTTATATAACCAATTTTAAATCAATTACTGAAAATAAAAATATTAAATTCAAATATTGAATATTTTTATTTATCTTTTACTGCAGCTATATACAAATCATAGCAAAATCTATATTATGATTTAAAGGTAAACATCAAACGGATACAAAACATAACATACATCGAACGACAACCAAACTTGTAACCTGTATCGAGCACGACGACAGAGATGAGGAGCTCGAATTAGGAAACTATTTCAGAAGCCACAGATGAGATTATTACAACACAACACTGCGAAACATCATGTAACACCTAGTTCAGAAATTTCATATTCTCAATCAACTTCCTCGATCTTAGGGCCTGGACCATTGCCACCAGCAGAAGCAGAAGGAACGTCCTCATCCATGCCTCCGCCCACGTCAGGGCCACCAGCGCCACCTTGATACATTTTTGCAATAATTGGGTTGCAAACGCTCTCCAGTTCTTTCATCTTGTCTTCAAATTCATCAACTTCTGCTAGTTGATTCCCTTCTAACCATTGAATAGCCGACTCAACAGCGTCCTCAATTTTCTGTTTGTCGGCAGCAGGAAGCTTGGAGGCAATCTTCTCATCCTTTATAGTGTTTCTCATGTTGTAGGCGTAATTCTCCAATGAATTTTTGGCCTCAATTTTTTTCTTGAGTTCCTCGTCCTCAGCCTTGTATTTCTCGGCATCTTGTACCATCTTTTCGATCTCTTCCTTGGACAGTCTCCCCTTATCATTTGTAATGGTAATCTTATTCTTCTGACCTGTCGTCTTGTCCTCGGCCGAAACATTTAAGATACCATTGGCATCAATATCGAAACAGACATTGATCTGAGGAACACCCCGGGGTGCTGGTGGAATTCCCGTAAGCTCAAATTTCCCTAGCAAATTGTTATCTCTGGTTCGTGTTCTCTCACCTTCGTACACTTGTATCAAGACACCTGGCTGATTGTCCGAATAAGTGGAGAAAATTTGTTCCTTCTTAGTTGGGATTGTTGTATTCCTTGGAATGAGAACTGTCATGACACCTCCAGCAGTCTCCAAACCAAGAGATAAAGGAGTCACGTCCAATAACAACAAATCTTGAACCTTCTCATTGCCCTCACCACTCAAAATTGCAGCTTGAACAGCCGCGCCATACGCAACAGCCTCATCAGGATTGATGCTCTTGCAGAGTTCCTTTCCATTAAAGAAGTCTTGCAACAACTGTTGAACTTTCGGAATACGAGTAGAGCCACCAACAAGTACAACATCATGGACACTGCTCTTGTCAATCTTAGCATCCCTCAAACACTTCTCAACCGGCTCCATACACTTCCTAAACAAATCCATATTAAGCTCCTCAAATCTAGCACGAGTGATAGTCGTGTAGAAATCAATACCCTCATACAAAGAATCAATCTCAATAGTAGTCTGAGCAGTTGAGGAGAGCGTTCTCTTTGCCCTCTCACATGCAGTTCTCAATCTCCTAAGCGCTCTCGGGTTGCCACTAATGTCTTTTTTGTTTTTCCTCTTGAACTCTTGTACAAAGTGATTCACCATCCGATTATCAAAATCCTCTCCTCCAAGGTGTGTATCACCAGCCGTCGCCTTCACTTCAAAAATACCCTCTTCAATTGTGAGAAGAGAAACATCAAAAGTACCACCTCCAAGATCAAATATCAACACATTCTTCTCAGATGAACTGCCAGACTTCTTGTCAAGACCATAAGCAATGGCAGCAGCCGTAGGCTCGTTAATTATACGCATCACATTCAGACCAGAAATAACACCAGCATCCTTTGTCGCCTGACGTTGAGAATCATTGAAATAAGCCGGTACAGTCACAACAGCATTCTTAATTGTCGATCCAAGATAAGCCTCTGCGATCTCCTTCATCTTAATGAGGACCATGGATGAGATTTCCTCAGCTGAAAATTGCTTCTCCTCACCTTTGTATGTGACAACAATCATAGGTTTGTCACCAGACCCTGCAACAACCTTGAATGGCCAGTGTTTCATGTCACTCTGAACCGACGGATCACTGAACCTTCTACCAATCAACCTCTTGGCATCTGTATTTAGAAATGGATATATGTAAGCAACAGAGAATTCATGAAGCACACACCCAAAATAAAATAGATATTATGAATTAATGAGCTAATCATTACATTAGAGAGCGATAGGAACAAAGTGAAAATCAGAAACGCACTAAAATTCACTCTCAATGTAAGAGCACCAAAGTACACACTATTCCAGATTGAACAATTTGACGGATTAATTCTAATTGTTTATGTATCAAACTCTCCCTTGATTTAAAAGCATCGACGGAACAAATAGCTAAAATAATACACACCAAAGAAGATATGCACTTGCATGAAGTTATGGACGTGTTTTTTTACATAAAAAAAATTAACTAATCAAACTTCCATAGAGAAAATTACAAAGAAACGATGATGTATTCTGCTTTAAAGCTAAAATCTCTGATAGCTTCTACACAAAAATTTAACATGAATCCAAAATGCACAGACGACACTTCATGTCAAACATGTTAACAAGCAACCTTTTTTTTTAAAAAAAGTATTGACACGACCGACACGTTCATTTAATCATTTAAATTCTCTTGTATATACCGTATAAATTTAATTTTATACTTATTATTAATTTTTCTTACTGAAATTTTTTAAATATTAGTACATATTTATTATTTAATAATAACTTTGAGTTAAACGTATATAATTATTTCTAATAAAGAAAGAAGAATTAATCATGGTAGAATGTCAATATCCGACACGAGCCCGAAAAGTGTCGAACACGGTTATACTACCCTACCCTACTTGAAGTGTCAGTGCCACAGAAGTAGACATGCTGTCTTTTTCTAACATTAAAAGAATGTAATAACACTACTGGTATGCAGATTTCATAGTTGGAGACTTGAGTTAACAAAACTGTCTTGGATTAGGCTCTTATTCAAATTTCCTTCAAAAGTCCACCCAACATGACTTAGCTTTAGGCCTACACACCACATATTAACAAATGAAAAACAGCTATTTCTTCACTTAATATCCTCACATTAAGAATGCNATTGAATATGTCGTAACTTTTTGAAACTTTTTAAATATCTATAAAAGTTTCAATTGAATACACTAATACTGTTAAAAAGTTTCAAAAAGTTTATATTGAATATCCTAAATTTTTAAAATCATAAAAAAGTCGTTGAAAATCTCAATTGAATACAACCACATGGGTGTCCTAGTTGAGATGTGAGTGAAATTCTTTAAAATTTAGTTATAGAATTTCATTAATAGATGAATTTTAAAAGATTTGAATGAATTTCAAGTTTAAAAATACATATGATCAAATCATTTGTAATTTCACCACAGTTGATAGTATTTTTATAAAATTTGTGAAAATCTATTCAAATTCAGGAAATTCATTAAAATTTTATAATTTATTAAAATCTCAATCAAGTACACCCATCGATCATTTAGCTTAAAAGGTATAAGAATATGCAAAAAAAAAAATCAAATAACACAGGACTCTTAATTTTTATGAAAGGAGAAAGAATTGAAAAACTTACCAAAGACAGTGTTAACAGGATTCATGGCGACCTGGTTCTTGGCCGCATCTCCGATTAGACGCTCTGTATCAGTAAAAGCTACATAGGACGGCGTCGTCCGATTACCCTGATCATTCGCTATGATCTCAACCCGATCGTGCTGCCAGACACCCACGCAAGAATACGTGGTTCCTAAATCTATTCCAATCGCGGGTCCTTCACCCTTTCCGGCCATTGATTAAGATAACAAGCAGAAACGCCAAAAATCTATTAAAAAACAACTAACAAAAGAGAATTTTCTTTGAAAAGTTCCGTAAAGCAGTGATTCTATATATCTCAGAGCTCAGGAAGATGGGTTGCAAAGGCATTTAAATAGTATGGACTTGGGCAGGCCTAGAATATTCGTAGGATAGTCGGCGTGGCCTCCAGCCATTGGATTGGCTACCTTTTTTTGCTTTCTGGGTTCCTCCAGAAATTTCTTGAGGATAAGTCTGTTTCTGAAATGCCGAATTTGCATGTTAAGACCTATAAAATTCAAAAATTTCAAGAAATTTGCACCATTGGCTCCTCAATTATTGCTCTAATAGCAAGTTGGTTCTCAATTTAAAAATAAAAAGACAACTTGATTCTCCATCTTCCATTATCATATAATTTTATTACGTGACAGTTATCTTAAAGTAGTGGATATTCTTGTCCTGAAAATTGATTGCGCAAATGTTTATAAATTACTCTTTCTTTTCTAGATGTTCTACTAACATTGTCATTTTTTTTTTGACATATAAATGAATAATACTTAATAGAACGAAAAATCTTTTTGACTATGGATTACTTGATACTCATGAATTTCAATATAAATGTCATCACACCAAGTGCATCTTTGTTGTACATATATTGAATTCCTTAATTTTATTGTGAAAATGAATATGAAAAATCATTAAAGGTTATTATGGTATTAGAATTTGATGGGAGACCATAATCAATCAAGATTACGTGAAATTCCTTAATTTGACATCGCAAGTGTGTTGGGCTATTGAACAATGTAGGAAGCGAATAATTCGATTACATTCTGATATATGTGTCAAAGAATACGATAGTTCGAGAATGCTTGATTATAGAATTTCAATGAGATGTTGAATTCTAGTACCCATTCCATGGTTTTAGGTAGTATGAAAGAGAGAGTCAAGCACTATAAAGTTGGAGCATGTAGTGTTAAAGGTGTTGTGTGCTTCTTCTTTTGGCTCTAATTCTGCGACCTCAATCTTAGACAACCTTAGATGATCGATCTTTAGACAGTAGAATTGACTCTGCCATTTATTTTCTTGGCTTGGGTGGGAAATGCACTATTTAGGGTGAGCTCACGTTGTTTTAGGTTTGAGTTGAGTTAATGAGCTTGGCTCAATGACCCTGTATGCATCGTCATTGTAAGTTAAACTTGATCTTAATTTTGTCCTTCTAATTGGCCATTTAGTCATTAATGGTTAATTTTAATTTGTGATGCTTGAAGTCCATATGCACCCTAGTTCCACGGAAACGAGTAATGACACATCAATACGATAAATAACACCCGTCCCCAAGTTTGAGCTTGGAAATTCTTGTATCCTTTTAACGACAAAATGGATGGAAACCGTTCGTTTGAGGACCAATATGCTTTGAGGACCAATATGCTGTACAGTTGATCACGTTAACATAAATATTACATAAAATAAAAATGGGTGACAAAGTTTTAAGACAACAGAAATAACTGGTGTTTTAATTCTCCAACCTGTGAGATTGGGTCCTCACGTGATAGAGTCCATTACTTCGACGGTTAGATAGTCAAAAGTTCTTTAAAATGACTATTATACCCTTGTTATGGATTATTAGATATTAAAAGAATAAAATAAACCAAAAACAAAAAATAATGGACATATATGTTAAACAGACAAAAAGAAAAAGAAAAAGAAAATTAAAATAAAATTCAATCTGCTTCCCATTGCCCTGACCATCCCATTACTACTACCACCACCGAAAATTTATTGGAATTATTTTGATTTAAGTAATTTATGTTTCTTCTTTTCCCTTTCCTATTCAAGTTTCTTCCTTGTATTGGCTATGTTGTTGAAAAATCCGATGCACCAATTGCAAGTGCAAATATTAAAAGTAATGATATTTAACACCACTAATATTTAACATCGATTTAGGTGATATTACTTGTATTATAAGATTATAGGTTTAGTTAAATACAAGAATTTATTACGACATATCATAAACTTTCACCTAAACCGGTGCTTTAACACCACTTGTGGTAGATATCATTATTCAAATATTAAACGTAAAATGGGGTATAGTGGCAGTAGTAATGAGGTTGGAATGTTTGAGACTGGATTTTATTTTTAATTTTGTTCATAAGAGGGCTCACTAGTCATTTTAAAGAACTTTCGATTTTCTAACCATCAAAGTAACGGATGGGGACCCAATTTCACATGCATAGGCTGGCACTGTTGGAGAATCCAACCCTAATTTTCCCAAGCTATAATAATTTAAAGCCCCATTTTAAGCTTCAACACTGCTGCAATGACAACAAACTCAATACTAGTGATGTCAAAACGGTTGGACCGGCCCGGGCCCAGCCAGACCGCCCATGAAAAGCTCGTTCCATCTAACAAAGTTAAATCATTATTTCAAAACTTGTTCACACAAGAATAATATGTACCTATTGATGATGATGATGATGAAACCAATAGCAGCATATCAAGAAAGAATTCTGAAGCTTTCTCAAGGTTGCTACGCAAAGATCATTCGTTATTGTATGCAGTAACAGGAATTGATTGACAAACCCCGTCTGCCAATATGGGGAAAAAGGAAAGAAAATCATTAATCAATTTATCTTACTGGCTCAAACAAGACCCCTCTGCTTGAAGACTTCAAGCATTGCACTGCCAATCTTTGCAGGTGACTCAACTACAGTAACCCCAGCTTCTCTGAGGGTCTTAATTTTGTCTTGCGCTGTACCTTTACCTCCTGATACGATAGCTGCAAATTCAAGGGAGTAGAAGCTGTCAATTTGATTCTGGCCCATGAGGAAAATATTTAGCTATGATCTTTAAATATCTTTTTTTGATTTACTAGCGATATCATATATATCGAGATTGGATATTCAAATCCACAAAGAATTCATGCATGCAAGACTGAAAAATTCATTATCAGATTGCAGGTTGAGGAAGTCAAAAAAAAAAAAAGGAAGAACAAGGAAACAGTGAACTACAGCTGGACACTGTGATTAAATTGCAGTGAAACATTTTCTCCCGGTACTTTTAATTGAAATGCAAATTCATGTAAAAAATATGCATTTACAGAAGGAAAAAGGAAAATCTATTTGGTCATGATAAAAATGTTATGGCATGATAACCTCTCATTACATAGACAAATAGAAAATATCCGTATATTTTTGTAAGACATCAAACGAAAAAGAAAAAGGAAAGCAACAAGTCCTCTCTCATTTACATGTGTTTTACTATAAGGTTAATCAGAAACCAGATAAATGATGATACCAATAATAGAAGAGTTGAATATTTGAGAATTGACAAAAAAAAAAGTACCTCCTGCATGACCCATTCGCCGACCAGGTGGAGCAGTAAGTCCAGCTATAAAAGCAACAATAGGCTTTGCAGTTCCACTTTCCTGTTTTAGTTGAACAAATATTTTCAACACAGAAACCAATGAGATATCAAACATTAAATAGTCAAAAGTTCAAAAATCATGTCACTGATAGTGAATTATATACCATACTGACAGTGGTCTACTGACCTTAAAACTAAAGAACAATTATTGATAAGGATTTCAAATCCTAAACTAGAAAGATTCTAATTGTTAGGGACCTTATTGAATTGTATATCGAAATTAAAACTAGTGACTGCTGGCACTGAATTGAAAAGAAAAATAAAAAATGATCCATAAGTAGAGACAAAATGTAAGTTCCAATTCATTGCACGATTCCAAAAAAGATATTGTCCTAACCGTTATAAGAGCTGCAGCATCCTCTTCAGCTGTACCACCTATCTCACCAATTAGAACGATGCCTGAAATGCAATATTTTATTTTGTCAGCAATGAACCTGAGCAATAGATTTGAGTAATGAGAAAAGTGATGACGAGACTAAACAGAGCAAAGATAACATCCTTGCACTTTTGGGAAAAAGGACAGCAAGGAGTATGACCACCATCAGTAGAGATCCAAATGCTACACAAATTAAAGGTTGGAAGCCCAAATGCCAAGAAATTTTAATCTAAGAAGCATCGATACTTGTAAACTTGTTACGTACCCGTATCCAAGCTCCGATACCCTCCGATACGTATCGGATACTTGTTTTTTAATTATTTTATATTTTTGATACGTATCCGATATGTATTTTTTTATTAATTTATATTTTTGTATGATTTTCAATACGTATCCGATACTTCATAGTTCACATGCACCTTTACTACAAAACATTGATTTGAAACTTCTTGTGCAACATTTTTCTTCACCTAGTGCTGAAAAAATTAGAGTACGTACTCTTTTGTGCACTCTACAAAAAGGAATAAAATAACTCTACAACGAACTGAAAAATTGATTTTTATTCATAGCAATTTGCGTCTTTTATTAAGAAAATTAGATCTTTATTCAAAAGGAAAATCCAAAATGTGAGAGATTGTCGAAAACTTATTTGATACTCTTGAAGGTGTTGCACTGCTTGAGGTTGCTAATCTATCATTAAATGAGCCAGAGTTGGAGAGTGATATTTTTAATAATAATGAAGAAAATAAAGTTTCGAAAACTAATGGTTAAAATAAAGTGTTTTAGTATTTTATTTTATTTTTATTATCATACTTCTGTATTAATTTTTTTTATATTAACAAAATTATGTTGAATTTTATAACACGTATCGACATATCCTAATTTTTTCAAAAAAGTTGTATCGGCGTATCCGTATCGTATTTGAATTACGTATCTGTATCTGTGCTTCTTAGATTTTAATAGGGGCTCAAGTGCTTGCTTAAGTATAGAATGGAGAGTGTACATGGAAATTCTCCCCAAAAACAATATTTATACTTTCTTTGGAGATTATAGACCTCTAATGCGAATGTAACCATCTTTATGAATGAATGAAGCATGCTCTTTTTAAGTCAGAAAATGTCTTCCTGGCAAATATCTTAGGTGGCAACTGAGATTAAGCTTTTACTGGCAAAGAGTTACCTTCCGTCTGTGGATCCACAAGAAATTTTTCTACGCAGTCGACAAAATTTGTTCCATTAAAAGGATCCCCACCAATTCCTACACATGTAGACTGCCCAAGACCAACAGCAGTGGTTTGGAAAACCTAACAAATTCACGTTTGACATGAGTAATCCACAATTAAAAAAAAGCATCACACGCTAAAAAATGCATACATGCTGAATTTCAAGTGCGATGCACCAAATATAAAAAAATACACAACAGAAATAGAGTGCAGAAGAGGAGATGCAAGAGTACTGCTCTACTTAAAATCAGTTATAAAAGAATATTAACCACCAAAATCAGCCATCCACTTGATATTAATTGTTTTAATTTAGTTTTAGGTGGAGAACTTCCATGATTGAAAGATAGAAAGATTGGAAAGTTGAATTTGAATACTCAATTTTTTAACTATTATAAACCAAAAATTTTGCTATATCCTAGACCAGCACCCTGATTTGAATCCTAACTGCCACCACAAACTCAAACAGTATATGCACCTGTCATGTTCTCTGATTTGATCCTTTCCTAGATGTAACTGTTTAAATCCTTTCAATCATTGATTTAAAATCTGGATGTGAAAAACGTACCCTCTTCCAACAAAAAAATGAGAATATTGTTGATATAATACTTCAAAAAGTTGATCAAATTTGCCTGATGTAGAGGCAACGTTGAAAGCTGCAAAAATGAATCTCTAACCTACAAACAAGTGGGCAAATCGAACTTCTTCATCCAGTGAACTTTGACAACTCCAGTCCTACGATTTCTATCAATAGTTTTGATGTTCTGAATGAAAACCCTAAAGTGCTAGGCATAAAAAGGACCTTCCAAGATGATGTCTTAACCTTTTACAAAATGAAATTACTTGTGTTGCAGCATCCAACCTCAGTGAAAAATCAAAATTCATTTAATGTCATAAAACCTAAATGGTGGAAATCAATGTGATCCAATGGAAGTAAACTTTGTTATTTAGTTAAATTTTAGATTTTTTGACACAAGGAGTGAAGATAATTTGTTGATAGGAGGTTTATGATGCATGTTGAGCTACAATGTGGTGGATGGAAGTTTGAAGAATGGAACAGAGCTTGCATGATGTAGAAATATGAGTTATGGACGGTTAGGTCCAATGAGATTAGGTTGGTTGTTGAGTTATACCACCTCCGTCCCATAAAGATAGACATGTTTCTATTTTTCACACAAATTAAGAAAATGTAATTAATATAGTATATAAATTTTTCTTACATTTTTCCTACTATACCCCTACATTAAATAATGGTTGAAATAGGATTAATTTATAGTTGTTGATAACAAAGTATGTTAAATAGGAGCATATTAGAAAACTATATAATATCTATACTTTCAATGAGGAAAATGATCTGTAATTTGTAATTTGGGACAGACGAAAAAAGAAACAAAGCCTATCTTTATGGGACGGAGATAGTAGAAGACAGCAGTCATAGTAACGTTAGTACATGAGATGTAACTACGACTCCATGCACAAAAACTCTCTGTTCGAAAACTTGTTAGGTTTCACGAAAGCTACCACCAAAACTACGAGCACAAAATTGTTTGCATCATGATTTAAAGGAAATTGAGAAAAGAAGGGGAAAAGAACATATGGTACTCCTTTACATAGTGGTATTTGAATTTTGAAATGTGCTATATCGTGTTAACTCTCTCCTGAATAAATTTGAAAAATATTAATGGATTGAACCATTAATCGATGTTTAAGACAAAAGGATTGCAATGGATGCTACCAGTGGTAAAAACGATTTTGGAAATTCAAAAGGCTTAAAGGTTGTATCTTGAGGTTTGTCAACTCTCACAAGATATAAGATTTTCAGTAATTGCATGAGCTTTGACCGTTGACCCATGAAAGTGAGTCACAATTGGCAGTTGTTGATTAGACTGGAGTTAAAGGCTATTTGATGGTCTACGAAAATAAGAAGTATAGCACCAAAGTAAAGTTAGGCTCGCCAGGGTAACCACCTCCCAAGCACACCACCAAAGTTCAATAGTCCATTCGACAAACAGTTGCATCTATCTATGTATATAGAGAGAATATATATATATATATATATAGAGAGAGAGAGAGAGAGAGGAACATAAAATCTCAAAAACATGTCTTTGAAACATGTATTAATTTATTTAAATAATATATCTGTAACAACACAGTAGACCAATGCATCTATCTATGTATATAGAGAGAATATATATATATATATATATAGAGAGAGAGAGAGAGAGAGAGGAACATAAAATCTCAAAAACATGTCTTTGAAACATGGATTAATTTATTTAAATGAAATATCTGGAACAACACAGTAGACCAGAATGACTTAGCACCAATCTCTACAACCTATAGGATTTTTAACTGCTGCTCGTTTAGAAGTTATCACCCAATAATCCATTAATTTTTGCTGTATAAAGGTCCCATATAAAAGAAAAAATAAACAAATAATATGGAGGGTCTTTTCTTAAAGAGCTATAGATTCTAAAGGCCTGATTCATAAGAGGTACATAAGACATAACATAAATTTCAGATGATAGTAAAAGTATCTCACCGCTTCATAAGTCAATGTTCCAGATCGTGAAACAATTCCGATACGTCCTGGTTTGTGAATGTAGCCAGGCATAATTCCAATTTTGCATTCTCCAGGCTTGATAATGCCAGGACAATTTGGTCCAATGAGTCGAGTTTTTGACTGCTGGTTGAGAGCAGCCTTGACACGAACCTGCAATTGAGGAGATTGGACATTTACAAAACTATACAATAAAGACAGATATGAGCTAATGTAAAGGGTGTAGATGAGTTATGCTTCACTCTGGATTTTCTAATGATAACCAAATATTATCATAAACTCCAGGAAAAACTGAACGAAGAATATAAGCATTTGAGATATGCAACTGGCCAAAAGTATAATATGGGGAAGTTTTGTTGCTATCACCAAAATGTTTTGTAGGTTAAATATCTCAAATCTAAATCCTAATTTTGCACCCTCTCCCCGAATCCCTTCCTCCATCAGCCTAACAGACAAGCCATGACATGTTTGTGATTCGTGTAACTTTTGAGGGCACGTGGACAAATCAGAAGTCACAAACTTACAGGACGCCAACCTTTTCATGAGCCACCTGAGCGGGAAATATATCCAATAGCTAATCTAATTAGACCTAGAAGAGAAATCGGGAAATAACAACAGTAGATACGTTTGTTTCTATCACTGGTGAGAAGTGTCCCACTATTCTCAAAAAATAGTAGTCAAAGAAATCTTAATTATTAAGTGAAGCTTCATAACTGGAGTTAGCTCCATACTCATAAATTGTATTTTCTTTGTTTGAGGAAAGAAAGGGAAGTTATATATTTCTACATAAATGATACCATGTCATGTTGAGGGATGCCCTCCGTGATGCAAACGACCAAATCTAGTTCAGCCTCCACTCCCTCCAAAATGGCTCTAGCCGCAAAAGGTGGAGGAACATAAATCACTGATGCATTAGCTTTTGTTTCAGCTTTTGCTTCTGCTACAGAGTTGAAAACAGGAAGTCCCAAGTGCTCTGTTCCACCTTTTTTGGGGGTAACTCCTCCAACCTATGTAAAGAAGACATGAAATGTGAGGAAAATACAAGAAAACCATTCAATATAAGGTCCAAACAGAACTTGGAAGTATAAAAGTGAGGGGGCGAGGGAAAGACAGAGAGAGGGCGAGGGAGGAACATTGTTGCCCCACCCCCAACTCCTTCACCAATTTTGGTCTACAAAAGAGAGAAAATATGTTGCTTCGTATTTCTTCTCTGGAACCAACAAACAGTTCTTCAATTGAAATATAAATGTGTCTTCTACACTTCTGGAAATTTGAAATGGCAGCCATGCATTCAATGTGTAGCCACTTCCCCTTCCTCTTTGACTAATGAGCATTGAATGCTACCTTAGTACCTCAGCAACTACCCTTGATCGCTTTAATATCAAGATAGAAACGTATATTCTCTGTAAATGAGTTTTATTTCTAGTTCAATCAATAGTCTAGGTCTTTAAGAAATATGAATATACAACCAAATAATCCATAGATTCAATATCCAAGCTACCAAGGCATCTAACAAGAGCACATCATACAACTTGATGTACTATCATACCGTTTCCTTCCAAAAAACTTCTATTCGATTCATGTTCGCATGAACACTCTCGTAAATGATTTGTTTGTATATTAATGGTAATTTTGCTAAGCACCAGATACAGGAGATTACATCCAGTATACTGTCTGATATATGATTTCCCTATGGATCCAGAAAACACTAACTGAAACCAAAAAATTAGAAAATCGCACAGAGAAACAAAACAAAAATCCACAATCACATACAAATAAACGCAATAAAATAATTTGATACCACGTGTTTACACAAATATGCTAGTGATTATGCGTGCCCTGTGTTAAGCTTTGATCGGAAAATATGAGCCCGGCATACACATGACGGGGCGCGTAGAAGACAAGATTAAATTGAAAATATGTGTCCCCATAACGTATAAGCTTGTAGACGAGATGGTTAACAAAATTATAATGAAAATGATAGTAAAGAGTAAAGACCATATTTGTGCCATATTCAATGGCCTGTTCTGTGTGAAAAGTGCCATTCTTTCCGGTGATGCCTTGGCAAATGACACGGGTGTTCTTGTCCACAAACACCGCAGGAGGAGGCGGTGCCGATCCGAGGTTGCGGTACTGCTGGAGCTGCCTAGAGTATAAGAGCTTTGACGTTACGTAGCTAATCAGTCTAGTGGCTTGTCGAGTCATTGGTTCAATTGATTGCTGTGGCGGCACTGATGCGGTGGTACGACGGCGGCGGCGGGGGGAATCGGATCGTGGGTTTTGCTAAAAAGAATTTACGGATGGTTATTCGCAAAAGTCAGAGAAGGACTATAATCAGTGTATTAGGGAAAATTGCATTTCACTTGTGCATAGATGAAATTGGAGTGAATTGTTGAATAATCACCCAACTTTCACTATGATGACGGACTGCTCTCTAAATTTTAAAATATTTCAGTGCTCATTGAACTTTGTCCGTTTGCACTTCGATCATCACCTTCAAAAATTCATTACATTATTCGTTGACGTAGCTAATGAAAATCTAACGTGGCAAATTACAGCAGTTAAAAAAATGACAACTCAACGAAACCATTGTTTCATTATTCATCTAACTTACACTTGGTCACGGTTCACTCATCGAAATTCAAAATACTTCACAATGGTCATTCATTTTTGAGATATTGCACTTTATTCATCAACTGCTATATTTTGTTCCCTTTATTCTTAATGTTCGCACAAAGATTCCACATGGTAAGTTACCAATGTTAAAAAAAATTGCAACTCTACAAAACTTAACTTATCAAAATCACCATATATGAAACATAACTTTCACGGCCCCATCAACTTCTTTAAAACCTAATAAAGCGTCCGCAATAATTCTTTTAGAAATATCATTTTTCTAATTCGAACGTTTACTGTGTAAAAAATAGGTCTCAATCTAAAGCTGAAACTCTGAAAAATAACTTGTTTGGTTGGAACGTTTACCATATATGAAACGCGACTTACACACCTCATAAACTTCTTTATAATCTAATAAAGCGTCCCCAAACAAGTTATGTTTCAGAGTTTCAGTTTCAGATTGAAACCTATTTTTTGCACAGTAAACGTTCAAATTAGAAAAACTATATCTCTAAAAAAATCATTGGGGACGTTTTATTGGATTTTAAAGAAGTTGATGGGGCCGTGAAAGTCACGTTTCATATATGGTGATTTTGGTGATTTAAGTTTTGTAGAGTTGCATTTTTTTTAATATTTGTAATTTACCACGTTGAATTTTTGTGCCAACATTAGGAATGAAAGGAACAAAATGTAGTGGATGATGAATGGAGTGCAACATTTTAAAAATGAGTGACCATTGGGAAGCATTTTGAAGTTCGATGAGTGAACTGTGACCAAGTGTAAATTGGATAAGTAATGAAATAACGGTTTCGCTGAGTTGTTATTTTTTTTTAACGACCGTAACTTGTCACGTCAGATTTCTGTTAGCCACGTCAGCGAATAATGTAACGAATTTTTAGGGTGATTGACGGAGTGTAAATGGACAAAGTTTAGTTAGTGAGTAGTACATGACCATAGTATAAGTTGGGTGATTATTAAAACAATTCACTCGTGAAATTCTGAAATGTTAAAAAAATGAAAATTTGAAAATAGCTAACATGCTCTATGAGATTAAAATTAGATTTTTAACAAATTTTTATAGAAGTTTGTAAAATATATAGTTGAAAAATTTGTGGGATCCATATAATACATGGTTAAAATTAATCGTTGACTTTAATCTTAATTAGAATTTATATTTTAATTTCTATCAAATAGGGATTTAATTTTTCCAATAAGGGAATGGATTGTGATTGATTTTTAAAAAATCGATTTTTTTAGAAATAAATAATTTTACCTTTTTAAAAAACTTTTAAGCACAAACCATTATAATCGCATTTCTTTCAAAATACAATTAAGCTATCTATACATTAAGTTTGGCACACTTGTTGACGATGGGTGACGTGGTAAGATTGTGATGGTTGAATTAAATGTGTAAGATATGAAAGATGGTACGAGATTGTGCCAAATGTAAATTCGATAAGTTAGAATGTAAATCAGAATGTACATGTAACAAAATTGTTCAAAATAATCACTTGATTGGCAAGTGAACTTTAAACAAATATGCTACATATATATTCTTGTGTACATCTTCCTAGGCACTATCATCTCCTTTGATTTTTCCAACAATCTTTTTCTTTCTTACCTGGATTATACCACAGTTAAAAACTTCTGTTTATCCTTATAAAATTAGATTCATGTGCAGATAACAAATAAATGTAAAACTTGACGAGAAGAAAGTATAACCTAATGAAAACATGTGACGTTATTCTTTTAACTTGTATTGAGAGAAGTGAAAAGTGCTATTAACGAAATAAGAAAATTTTAGAAAGAAAATAATAGCTTCAAAATGATTATCAAATCAAAAAAATGGAACGAGTATTCTACGTCGCTGATGCTAGGGGGTACAAATATCTCAACAATACAATACCACACTGAAATAAAACCATTCTATTGACTAGAATTTGGCCCCTATTTGACAATTATTATTTAAAAACGTTTTTTTTTATATACTTATTTTTTTATCATATATACAATAAAATATTCTGTACGTAAATCTAAAATTTTTCCTACATTTTAAGTACATATTCTTTTAAAAATCACTATTCAAACTTATTTTGATCACATAATGATTATCCAACGGATAAGTACAATAAAGGCTCAACTTGGTCCAATCGTATGCAAACATGACACCTCCTACCTTAGTCAATGTAGTTAATTGTTTCAATAGCCACTAAACGTATGTCCACTCTTCAATTACTCATTGAGATATCAAGTTTTAACCACTTAATTTTGAAAAATGTCAAACATTACTCGTTAGTATAACTTTCATTTAAAATCTCTAACGAAATTGATGAAGTGGCTGATGAAATGTAAATGTGGCGTTCAAACACGTCTTTAAACTTCGAGATAGTCGAATTGAGGTCACCAAACTTTGAAAAATTTCTTTAATTGCTCACTGAATTTTGAAAAACATATTTTAATGTTCACTAAATTTTGAGATGGTAGAATTTTGGCCGCTTAACTTTGAGATAGTCAAATATTGGTTACTAAACTTTAAAACAGCTTTCGATTGCTCATTAAATTTCGAAAGATGCCTTCTATTTCTTACTAAACTTTGAGATGATCGAATTTTGATTACTAAATTTTAAAAAACGTCTTCTATTACTCACAATAAAATTTGGACTTAATTAAAATTCATTGTTAAATTTTGGATAAATTTAAATTTAGTTTAATTTTAATAACAAATTTAGTCAATGATGGTAGGAATTAAAATCTAGATTTTTATCAAACTCAAATTCAACAATTAATTTTAACCACGTATTTATGGGACACACAACTTTTCAACAACAACACATTTCATCAACTTTTATCAAAATATATTAAAAATCTAATTTTAATCCCCCACCAAATAGGGGTTTATTGTGTATTTTGTTGTAAAATTCAAATATTAAAAGTAAAATTTAATTTGATTTGATTTTAATAATAAATTTATTGTGTATTTCATTGCAATTAGTAATCACTTCATTTGCACAACTTTGCAAGCATTGTCTATCATAATATTTGAATTTTGCAACGAAATATATAATAAATTTGTTATTAAAATTAAATTAAATCTAAATTTTAATATTTGAATTTACTATGAAATACACAATAGATAAATTAAATTAAATTCGTATTTTAATCTAAATTTTAACAACAAATTTTAATTAAATCCAAACTTATAGTGTGAATAGAAGACTTTTTCAAAGTTTAGCGACCAGAATTCAATCATCTCAAAGTTTAGTAGTTAAAATTCGATCAGCTCAAAATTCAATGAATAATAGATTTTTTTAAAATTTAGTGAGCAATCAATGACATTTTTCAAAGTTTAGTGGTAAAAAATCAATCATCTTAAAGTTTAATGACGCAATGTGGTGCCATGTGTACATTTCATCAACCACGTCACTAATCCCTTAAAGATTTTGAACAGAAGTTATACCAGTGAGTAACGTCCAACGTTTTTTAAAGTTTAATGATCAAAACTCGACATTTTAAACTTTAGTGAGCAATTGAAGACATAAAAATAAGTTCAGTGACCATTGGAACAATTGACCCTAGCCAATGTAAAAAGGAATTGCTCCATTGGTCCTCAATTCACACAGTCATAATTTCCATCCCTAAGGTACGTTTCTTGGTAGTACGGTCCCCAGCCTACTTATTCTGGTGTGTTGGTGTTCAACCAATTTATTCCGTCCCTTTGACTAGCCAACAATTGCCTAAAATCCCAACCATGCAGCTCACACCGGCGCGGGGTATAAATTAACAGCCTACTCGACTAACAAAATCAACTTGGGACGATTGAATCGGTTTTCACCAGTAAGTCGGTTTGAGTCGGGTTCTTACGACTTGTTTAGATCATGAGATGGCACACAAAGAAAGGCAAGAAAACCACTTTCAAGTCGAGTGTAGGATCAATCCTACTCAAGGTCAATCCCAGTGAATTTTTTTTAAATAATTTAATTCTAAAATGAAAATAAGAACAAAAATCATTTAAGTTGTTGCCCGGAGCTTGAAGTTACTATCTTCCAATAATAAGGATGAAAATATAAAATAATGTCTCTCCTCCAATAATATTGAAACAGTAAACACCTCATTTTGTGTAACTCGAGTTTCAAAAACTAAAAATCAAATATACACCATCACAATTAACGGGATTAGGGACAGAATAAAAACATATTTAAAATATTCTTTAAAACAGAAATATCTAATTTGAAAATAAAAAAAGATAATACCTGATTTTTCATAACGAAAACTTAAAAGCATAATTTTTTTTATTATTAAATCTACATTTTGAGCCCAAGCCTAACCAATTCGATTTTGTCAATTTCAGTATTAATTTATCCAAGCCATCTAGTCGATTTCAATTTCAAGTTATATTGAAAATAGATCCAATCCGATTTCAATTTTCTTGAGTCAAGGATTTGGTGAATATATCTGCAGCTTGATGAGTAGTAGAAACATGGGGAAGGCGATGACTTTGGAATCATTGGTGTCTCGAATATAATGACAGTCCACTTCAATATGTTTAGTGCATTCATGATACACAGGATTGGCCGCAATCTGAATAACACTAGTGTTGTCACCATGTAGCGGAAACCACACAACCTCAAAACATGCGGCAGACATAGCTCGGTATCCAACCTCAGTGGAGAACTTAGAAACACAGTCTTGTTTTTTACATTTCCAAGAAATGAGAGCATTATCTAAAAAGATACACCAACCAGTAGTAGATCGTCGAGAATTAGGACAACCTAACCAATCAGCATCACTATATGCTGTGAGCATAAGAGACGACCCCGAGGGAAGAAGAGTCCACGATGAGCCGTTCCAATAAGATATCAAATAACGCGATGAACAGCTACCAAATGAAGATGACGAAGGGTATCCATAAACTTGCTAACAGTAGAAACGGCAAATGATGGTGAGATATATGAGACTACCTACCAACTTCTGATATAGAGTAGGATCTGAAAGAATATCTCCTTCATTTTTTCGATATTTAACATTAAGTTCCAAAGGCTTATCAACCGATGAGGCTTCAGATAGATTGGCCAGCCTAATCACGTCTTGAATATACTTATGTTGATTCAAGAAGATACCATGCGATGTAGTATGAACCTCTAACCCAAGGAAGTAAGTAAGTTAACCAAGATCTTTCATATGGAAAACTAAGTGTAGATGTTGCTGAAACTTCTGAATAAGATCATGATCAGAGTTGGAGATAATAATGTCATCCACATAGACCAACAACAAAACAATGCCATGATTACTTTTGTGAAAGAATAGAGATACGTCATACTGACTCTGAGTAAAGGAGAAATCCAAAGGAGTGTGACGAAACTTGTCAAACTAATCCCGAGGAGCCTGCTTAAGACCATACAAAGAGCGTTTTATCTTACATACAGAGTCAGCAGAAGGAATAGGCATACCAAAAGGTAGTTTCATATAAATGTTCTCCTTGAGGTCTCCATGTAAAAACGCATTCTTGACATCCATTTGATGAAGAGACCAAGACTAAGAAGCAACGATGGATAACAAGAGGCGAACAATGGTCATTTTGGTCATGGGAGCAAATGTCTCATCATAATCAATTCCATACTTATCAGTTACCCAAGGCAACTAGCCGAGCCTTATAGCGCTCAAGAGAACCATTAGAACGAAGTTTGACAAAATATACACATTTATTCCCAATGGGTTTCACAACAGGCGAACATGGTACAACATCCCAAATTTGATTGGCTTCAAGAGCCTCAAGTTCTGCATTCATTACATGTTGCCAACACTCTTGTTCGATAGCCCGTCTATAAGAAGTAGGGATGAAAATTGAGTTAAGGGTAGCAGACATCGAGCTATGGGAAGAGAAACCCTTCATATCTAGAGGTCGAGAAACACGAGAGGTGCGACGAAGAGTGACAGGATGTGGGAGATCATCTGGTGAAGAACCTGATGTCGTAGGTGGAGGATCAGGGAGGTTTAAGGAGACAAATGTCTGAGAAAGAAGCTCGGGAGCAGTGTTTGATGTAGCATGCCTGCAAGTGTAAACTAGACCAAGCTTGTATCGAGAGAATTCTGTAGAGAAATCATGCAATACAGAGAACACAGGATGAGATAGAGCAATATCTGAAGTGAAACATGATTGTTTTTCAAAGAAAAACAACATTACGGGAAATTTGAATCCAACGTACCCCAAGATCATAACAGACATATCCCTTCTGAGTCCCACCATATCCTAGAAAAAGAACACTTGACAGATTGAGGTGCAAGTTTTGTCCTTTCATGTGGTCGTAAATAAACAAAACAGACACAACCAAAATGACGAAGATGAGAATATGTGGGATGATGACCAAATAGCTTATAAAACGGAGAAACATTATCAATAGTGGGAGAAGGTAATCGATTTATGAGATGAACAGCAATAGATAACGCTTCACACCAAAAACGAGAGGAACATAAAACTTAATTAGAAGAGCTCGAACCATGTCAAGAAGATGGTGATTTTTGTGTTCTGCCACCCCATTCTGTTGAAGTGTGAAGGACGAGATCGCTAAGAAATAATCTCTTTGGTTTGTAAGAAAGATTTAAACGCAATAGACATATATTCACCTCCTGAATCAGATTGTAAGATTTTGATAGAAGAGGAAAACTGGTTGCTAATGAGAGCAGTGAAAGATTGAAAAAAAAGAAAAAATCTCTCTTTGCACGAAGAAAGTAAACCCATGTGAAGCTACTATAACCATCAATAAAGGTAATAAAATATTTATAATGGGCATGAGATATTACAGGTGATAAACCCCATACATCACTATGAACAATATCAAAAATACGCGAAGCACGAGAACCATAAGAAGGGAACGGTAAAACTATGCTCCTAGCAAATTTACATGAGGCGCAATCAAGTGAGATAGATAAAATCGAAGCAGAATTTTTATTACCAAGTAAACCAGATTTGAACAATTGGTTTAATACACTAGAATTTGGGTGTCCCAATAACTTATGCCAATAAGAAATATCGAAAGTAACAGAATTACAAATAATAGGAAAAGATGAAATAAGTTTCGGTGAAATGGGAAAGAGATGTCCCTCCTTAGTCCCCCTCATGATCGTCCTCCCGAACACCTGATCCTGCACAAGACACAACCAGAAGAAGAAAAAGATACGTTACAATTGTTATTAACAAGTTGGCCAACAGAAATAAGATTAGTCGATAAACTAGGAGAGAGTAAAACATTAGATAAATCTGGTGAGACATCACCTACGGCCGAAATAGGAAGAGTATTGCCATCAGCAGTATGTATATGGAGAGGTCCAGTATATGGTCTAAGATTACTAAGTAATTGAGTACCATGAGTCATATGATTAGAAACACCCGAGCCCAGTAACCAAGAAGGAGCAGTTGATGCTTTACCTGAGACACCTAATGCAGACAACGCATAAATAACCATTTGTTGGATCATTTCAGGAGTGATGGTGTGTTGGGTAGAACTGGGAAATGCGAGAATTTGAGTGGGAGCAACTGGCGAAGCAGAATTTGATACTATCGTGGCCGCAACAACATAACCTGGTCCAGTCTTGCGTGGACGACGCATAGGACACTCCTTGATGACATGGCCAAACTTCTTGTAATAATTACACATTTTTCTTGGACATTGAAGAGTCATATGACCAAACGCCTTACAACTGTAACACTGAACACCAGACATATCTCGACTTTTGACTTTTTCGTGAGCAGCATATGCAACAGGAATTGTGGCTACTTGATTATGATGTTGCTCCAACAAGGTACGAGTGTTAAGCCGTTGCTCCTCCTGTAGTAACTCACCCAAACAACCATCCAAAGTTGGAAGTGATTCGCGAAACATAAGGCTGGAACGAATGGGTTCAAAATCACTTCGCAGTTTCATGAGAAATTGATCTCTTTTAGTGACTTCATGCACAGCCTGAAGAGCCTCCAAATTGTCCGGAGAGACCAAAGCATAGATAATATCTGTGTACTCAACCCAAACATAAGAAAAATCGGAATAATATTCTTCAATAGATCGAGAGTCCTGAGCGAAATTGGCCAAGTCAAACTCCAACTGAAGTCGCCGTACATTGTTGCTTTGAATGTAAATTTCTTCAAGTACTCCTACATAGCATGGGATAACTTATAAGGTCTGAGATTGAGAAACAATTTGTGTTTCAACAGATCCAATGATCCAAGTCATAAGTCAAGAATCCTTTATTTTCCAAGCAAGGTACTTTTCATTTTCCTTTTCAGGATCCGGATGAGGAATACTCCCGTCAATATGTCCCCATAGACCACCCTTGCCTTCAACTAATAACTGAAAATGAAATGCCCATGAAGAGTAGTTCTTCCCGTAAAGTGAATACAAACGGAGTCAATCTTTTCATTTGACATGATGAAACCGAGTATAATACAACCAAAAAATTAATGACACCCCAATTAAATAACTAATTAAAGGAACAACCCAGGTTCAAGCCCAATGAAATTCAATTTTAAAAAAGGATCATTACAGCAACGGTCCCAGACCTTTCTAATTTTTGCGCACTTTACTTTAACATTTGATTTGTGTCAACAGAGGTCCAAACCTTTAATAAAAATGTGGAGGTCCAAATGGATCCATTTGACCGAAATAGTGAACTTTGACTCATTTTGACAAAATTGAAAATGGTAAAATTGTAACTTTACAATTAAAACATTAAATAAATTAATTAAAATTGTAGTGTTTACTGTACATAAGGGGCACCATAATGGTGTCCATAATGGACACATGGTGCCCCTTTATTGAAGGGAGGGTGGGCCCACCGGCACCCCCTCCAATAGGAGCACCATGTGTTCATTATGGACATTATTATGATGTCCCATATGTACACCAAGAATAATCCAAATTAAAAACCCAAAAATTAAAAATAAATTTATCACCCACCCCCACACCACCCTGCCCCATCTCATCTCCTTCTTCTTCACCGGTCATCACCGTCACCAGAATAAAACCGTCACAATTGAGGCTCCCCTGCTACCTATCGCAAGCTAAAAAAGCATCCCAAAACCCAAAATTTCCTCTCATAAATCCATCTTCTCCTCCGCAAAATTGATCTACTGGTTTTTCTATATTCGCTTCCCCCTTCCAAAATCCTAAGTCCTACCTCGTCTTTACCACATTCCAACCCATAAAAATTCAATTTTTTCTCCAACAAGGGCGTCCATAAAAGTGCTGAATTTTACCGACATGTCTAAAAATGAGCAATAATTAACAGGTTGAAAGCTACAATCTGTATCCACAATCTTACACAAACCTAGCTGGTCATGGATCCTACCTTTACCAAACCGATGTCACATTGTTTTAGTTAATTAATTGAACATTGTGTTTAAGCTTAGCTATGGAGATGAGGTGGAGGCGGATGGAGACGACTGCGCATAGATCAATGGGATGTGGCTCTGTAAGGATATTCGTGGAGGATCTAGCAACGACAGATCTGAAATCAGATGTTCGTGGAGGATGGCAAGGGAGATGTGGATGTTCTACACCGGATCTGAAATTGGGTTGGGGGATTCATTTAGTTGAAGAGGTTCAGATTGTTGGGGATTCATGAAAACTAAAGTGATGATTGAATCGTGAGGGTATGGATTCCGACGCAAATGTAGGTGCCGCCGACACAAATCTGACGACGCTGCTGGCACCTGCACAGTGCTGACACTGTTGGCTGGAGAGAGACTATTGGCTGCAGGGGAGAGAAAGAGAGAGTGTGTGTATGTGTGTGCTTTATTTATTAATTTATTTTTTGATTTTTAATTTATTTATTTAATATTTTAATTGTAAAGTTACAATTTTACCTTTTTCAATTTTGTCAAAATGAATCAAAATACACTATTTCGATCAAACTAACGGTCAAACCATCCATTTGAGCCTCCGCTGCATATTTATTAAAAGTTTGGAACCTCCGCTGGCACAAATCAAAGGTTAGGGTAAAGTGTGCAAAAATCTAAAAGGTTTAGAACCGTTGCTGTAATTATCCCTTAAAAAAACTTCAACCGCCCAAGCCCATTACAATCCAATAAACCTAAAAACCCAACACAATGGCTAGGTGATGGCGACTAGAAATCGTCAATTGACCGCCGATCACGCAAGAAGCGACCACCACGATCCTTCCTATGATGAATTAAGAATGAGTTGATTCCAGAAACAACAGAATCCGTCCACGACGCAATCGCCCGAGAGAAAAAAAGGTTAGGGCTCTGAAACAATGACAAAATCCGATTTTCCTGAATGAATGTTACATGTGTATTCCCTTCTTTATATAGAATTACAAACAATTAAGGATACAAGCTATATATGGAAATTAGCTTATGCCCATGGAAACTACCTAATTAACCAAATTTGCTGTAAGTAAATAATAATAAACGTCTAATAATATACTACCAATACTCATAATGTTGTCATTTCTTTTCCTTCACATCTAAACCGGGAGTGTAATTATGCCATAGAAAGGGAAAAACAAGAACGCAGCACAAGGTAACAAAAATATGATCGCGCACTAATGAAGGATCAAATAAATAGTCGTAAAAAAGATTAAAAAAAATAAAATATAAACTTTTAATACATAGAAGCTAGAAGAAAGACGATAAAATGATGAGGCAGTTGATATATGGCTGAACAATTTTTATCCCCAACAGTTATAAACCTTATAATGCTCTGAATATAGTTCTCAATTCTCATATTATGAACCACAGCAAGCAGACTTTTGTGCAGCTGCACCACCTGAAGTTGGCTGATCTGATTGGTTGATCCTAATGGCCTGAGGCTGCAATCACCAACGAACATTGTGCATTCGTAGAAATACCAAGGCAATGAAAAAGAGAATATACGTAAGATCTAAAAGCTTATGATGCTAGAGGACACATTTATTTATTTAAATTTAATTGTCAACAAGCCTATCACATGCAGACCGAACTCATTTTTTCATCAAACTCCTAAGACATACAAAATTTTCATAAATGGATAGAGGTGAGACCTGAACTTACAACTTTTATATGCTTTGATACCATGTTAAATCGCTTTGTCTAAAATCTTGAGCTCTTACAGAGAATTTAATTAAATTTTGTCTTCAAAATGTACACTCCAAGTCCCATTCTAGAAGCCATAGGAACTAAAAAAGGAAGGGTCCAACACAATTCTGCCCCTTGGTATCTGAATACTGATAGAATAACATTTTTTATATAACTTACGTTGAATAATTTTCTCATTTCCAATTCTTAAATAAGAGGATATAACAAATAAGAAAAAACTTGTACCTCGATCTTAGAGTCAGTTTCCGAAAGCCGTTGTTTTATATCTCTAGCAATCGAAAAGAAAACCTCCTCCACATTCATGTTTGTCTTTGCACTCTATAGTAGAATATCATTCAGAAGTTATGACATAAACCAAATAGTTAGGCTAGACGTACAATCGAGAAAGATGGAGTTCTACTTACAGTTTCAAAGAACTTTATACCATACTCATCGGCAAGAGCTTGACCTTTGGAGGTAGGAACAGCCTAGCAAATGTACGAAGATAAAAATATCAATAACCATGGCACATGAAAAGATACTTTGTGCAAGAACTTTTATCGGACCCCATGGAAGAAAAATTATATGATCTTCAGTTTCAGATCAGGGATGCAACCAATTATAAAAGGGAAACAGCATGCTTCGTCAACTTAGTTCGCATCAGAAAAGAAAGTAAAAATTCTCGTGTCTAAGTCTAAATACGCAACCACCTACCCTTTTGCTTTCATCCATGTCAGCCTTGTTTCCCACCAACACTTTGTTAACATTATCAGAAGCATGTTGCTCAATGTTGCGAATCCAATTCCTAATATCTGAACAAGAAAAACGATCAAATAAAATTGAACATAGCCAAAAATATTATTAATTCAGCCAGTCAAAACACAGTAAATGATAGTGGTGCAATATTGACATGCTAAAATAACACAAGGATGAATGAATGACCTAGATGGATTCTCAGACTAGAAAAAATTAGCCAAAGCAAGACGTCTGAGATTAGCTATGAAAAATGTATTCTATGTAAAAGAGAATTTACTATTGAAAGATGATTCATCAGTGACATCATACACCAGCAAGATACCCATAGCTCCTCTGTAGTAAGCTGCAAAAAAGCAGGTTATTCGTAACAACTTTTAAACGGAGATGATAGAAAGTTGAAAGAGAGAATAAAAGATAAATGCCATATTATTGTAACAACTTTAAATGGAAAATATCACAATACTTTTCGTCCTCAATAGGTTTATAAACTAGCAGAAATGTTGAATTCTTATTGACTCCTTGTCAAAATGAGTATATATTTATTTGACTTGAATTAATTTCTAAGCTGAGGTCTTTCATTAGTGTAACGATTCATTTTCATCTTGCTCAAGTATGATAACACGGTTCTCTAAAAACTAAAGCAAGGACATGCACCTCTTATTTTTATCTTCGGTCCTCAAAAACCCCTATTTGCCTAGTAGTCCAGCAACCCCCCCAAACGAGCAGGGGTTTGGGGGTGGGATGGGGAACAAAAACTACTTGCGAAACACTATCATCTAACCCTCAAAACCACCATCTAACTAGCATGGTTATATAGATAGATGGAGAGAGAGATGATAAACAAACACACGTATAACATCACCACATCTTAAAGCCAAAAAGTACAAATGAAAACAACAGACATCAACACCACTGACCAAAAATCTACCATCAAAACAGCCATAAAATACCCATATCACAATCAATGGAACTCTACAACACCCACTAGATATAATACCCTAAAATCTTTTATAGTCATTAAATTCTATAAATTAGGATCTTAGTGCAAGAAGATGAAAGTTAGGGGATTAAATTGCATATTGGCCAATAGTTGAGGGACTACATGTGTAATTTATTGAATTATATACACATATACATATGATATAAATATGTGTGTGTGTGTGTGTGTGTGTGTGTGTGTGTGTGTGGGGAAAAATAGGATGGAATTAAGCATTCCTAATATGTGAAAGATAAATTAGGAAGATTCTTTCCTAAATAAGTAAACTATATATAATTATGATTGATTGATTTCAAATATAGTATCTATCTATGTATGTATAATTATTTAGAATTATGATTTATCGCTTTTAAATTATATAATTACTATAATGTACGTATATATAATTATGATTGAATGACTTAAATTATATGATTACTATAATTACGTGTCTTATGTGTATATATAATTATGACTGATTAATTTAAATTATGTGATTACTATAATTACGTGTCTTATGTGTATATATAATTATGACTGATTAATTTAAATTATGTGATTACTATAATTACGTACGTTTATACATATAATTATGGTTAATTTTGGAAATTAAGTTAATTTCCATATATATACACGAAAGATAAGTTAGAAAGATTCATTTCTAAATCATTAAACTACCATATATGTGTTAATATATATATATATATATGTATAATTTTTATACAATATAACGTATTGTCTTATTTAGTGCACAATTATAGGAACACTATCATGACACATTCCTTTTGGTACTCCTAAATGTACTTATAAATACCATACGTAAATCACACCCATAGAGTTACAACTTATCGCTTTGTTGAAAAAGTTATATTCTCCTCTAAGTATTTACTACAATTATCTTCAAATTATCAAAGTGTAGTTGTAGTGTATGTTAAATTGTTTTTCAAACTTTAAAATGCAAAAATTTGATTTATGAATATGATATGGGTTATATATGTTGAATTTCAATGGACCAGAATTTAGTAGTGCCATGCACGGGAATTATAACAAATACAGTTCTTAATTCTCAGGTCTCCTCATGTATGTTTTAATTATGTGTGGAGATTATGACTATCTAAGTTCAATTTCTAATCCACGTATCTCCTTATATATGTTAAGAATTCCTAAATTTTAAATATGAATTACAATTTTTGTAGCTAACTTATTGGGATTTTATCTTATTATTTATAATTTCCCATCTTTAGGTAATTGAGGTTCGAGGCATTGGAGTTTGGAACTGCACACTGGTGGCATAATAAAGTGGAGATAATTTATGAATTTTTAAAAATAAATTTTACGATTAAGAAAGTATTTTATTTTCAATTATTGTAACTTTGGAAATAATTTTCTTTTATGAAAGTTCTATTTTTACAATACATATTTAACGACTCAAAGGGTAAGTTTTTGTCCATTACACTAGTACTCCCAACCAATTTACAGCCGTTAATCCCTCAAGAATCAAAATTACTGGCTAATGAATGCCCCAAAGTGTAGTAGCCACAGAAAATGAAGAACAAAGTTTTAATGGTTAGGCAGCCAAGAAATTGGAAATTTTCACAATTGAGAGGTGAATTTTGATCCCATGATGGTGATAACTTTTGGACACAGTGATGACTGGAGGAATTTGAAACTCTAATGGTGATGGTTCTAAAGTGTAGAGGTGGGTTTCGAGACCGCTAAGGTGTTCGTGGCTGTTCTGGAATCTGGGTCGAGATGGTAGTGGCAACTGAAATGGGGCATGTTATGGCAACAGCAGCTGTGACAACGTATTATTAGCATGAATTGTTTTAATGAGGATACATACAGAAGAAAGCAGGTGAAAAGAGCAGCTTCAATTAAAAAATAGGATATTGTTTCCAAACAAATAGAATGGAAGACAATTTGCAGGAAATGGAAGTAACAGAAAATGCTTGAATGCAGTCAAAAAGATCAACAGGATGTATTTTGACCACACTAGTAATTCAAGATCTAAGCTAGTAAGCCAACTGCACAGCATGTGACAAAAACCTCATAGATTGCCACCATAAAAGCTTCACAACAACTCTGCCTCCTCGCTAATGAAATGCTATGTAGTTGGCACTAGGATATAGAAGCATCTGTAGTGCTTCATGCTTGAATTTTAAATTGAAGAGTGGGAAGCTATCTACATACCTGTTGTGATAGTTCGGAACCGCTCCTGACCAGCTGTATCCCAAATTTGCAACTTAATTCGCTTTCCGTCCAGCTCTATAGTTCTTATCTTAAAATCAATGCTGCACAATAAACATCACTATAAAATATTGAAAAATGGAAAAACGAAAGAAATGAATATCTTCTGCCGATTACATCAGAGAGCTCGGTTTATGCAGTCCGTATGTTGAAATATTATCAGGCCCCATAAGTCCGACAACAATATAATTCATCTGAAACTTTTCTAGACTGTTATCAGTATATCTGGGTATTAATGACAATGTATTCCAAGAGTCCTTCTATCACATTTTATCCCCCTAATGGCAGACGGTAACAATCCAATGGTTTTTTTGCGTATATAAACCTGAACAAGTAAAAGAATTAACATGGGAAAAATATGCAGAACTGGTCTACTGAAATTCCTTATTGCGTGCGTCCTATTGACTACTTAATGAAGAAATTTGGAATAGAAGCAATGCAAATATTGGCATCAGCTATTGCTAACTCCTGACAGTCTAGATAATGACAGTCCATTTCAATTGCTGCCTCAAAACTACGAACCCGATAGTGGTAATGAAACTTGTTGTAAAGGAACCATCCGAAAAACGCAGAAGCAAACAACTCTTGCCCACACCTGTAAAAAAAAAAAAAATTGAGTGCAAGATTGAAATTTATAGCTACACCAAACAATTTAATTACTCATACAATTGTCAGCTGAGGTATGAAGAACCAACATGCTGCATGGTTTGCGTAAACACTACCAAAATTCCATACAAATTAACAAGTAGTTAGCAATGTGAGCATAAAGAACCAGAGGCGAGTATAAAGAAATTCTTGCACTCCTGCAAGTCAAAGAGGCATGAAACAGGAAGGGCTGATGTTGGCAAACTTTGGCACACTTAGTCAAAGGATTCAGTGATCAGAAAGCAATAATGACATCATGACCTTGTGCCAATGCAGCAGAAAAATTTCAAGAACAGAGAAAGAATTGCAAATATGTGCATTCTTCAGAATGAAAAAACTATATCCAACGGTCACAAACTAAATCAAATTAACACAACATGGACTGTATATAACATCTAAGTAGGAGATAAAGAAATGGGGTGAACTGGTCTTCATAACTAGAAGTGAAAAGCAATTTAATATAAAAAAAATTGTTTTCATCGATTGTTGGATGGATTTTGAGAACGTGAAAAATTATTCAAATTGGTTCCAAGGAAGTACATATAAGTGTGCATTGTTATATACATGTGCATTGTTCTAAAAGGACCAGTTACATAAAATAGAAGGCCATAAATAGAACAATGTTCAAATAATTCATGACAGCAGGCAAAATGTAAGTCACGTGTTAATAATAATACTGTTTCCCTATATTGGAAACTTTTCCAGCATGAGTTTCCACGTGAAAACGTGTCAGTTTTCCTTTTTCTACTTATTTTTCTGGGCCGCAGCAAAAATGCCATTTTGTATTCATTATTCCATTTTCTGAGACGTATAAAACAGTTGCTTTTCTATTGTCTCTAATTTACATTTTGTTCTATTTTCGGTAGATGACAGGGATGATAAAGCCAATGCATCTAAATATAAATCCCAGTATCTGGTACTGCAAGCATGTATATTAACTTCACAACAAAATTTTGTATAATGAAAAGCAACGAGAAGTCAGAACCTTCATGAGATAGAAGAACGTCAACAGTTAAAATAATATAGCGCAGGCCGTGAAATTTAAAATCTGAAATCATGATATGATTTTTTATATTTTTCCAAGAAACACCATTGTAAGTTCTAATATTTCCCTCAACAGGAATATGCAGCCAAAAGATCGACCCTTTTAAAAGTTATTGAATAAAGCATTCTGTTCTACAGAGCTGCAATGAAAAGGTTGAATCAATGAAAAATGCACCTACAAATTGACAATAAAATCTAAAATCAAGCATTTGCACGAGGTGACACCACTACTTAGACACTTTAATCTGCTATATGTCACAAAGCTCTACCTCATAAAAGATCTCAATGCCTTACAGAAATAAATGCAGTAAAAGCAGACCTGTCCACAGATCATAATAATTTCCACATACACAATCAAATGTACCCGTGATTGGCAATCATACGATCCAATAAATCTCATAAAATTATATATAAGAAAAAAGACAGCAGATACAAACCGCTGTCACCAATGAGAAGCAGTTTAATCAAATAATCGTAATCGGCTCTAGCCCTGGCTGGTGGAGCTGCCATCTTCACTCTCTCTCTTTATATTCCTGTAAATATGCGTATACGCTTATAAATACGCCAATACGGAAACCTAGATGTTCATCTCTGCAAAAATTAAAAAAATAAAATAAAAAACGATTCCATACCAATTAATCACATTCTATACATCTACATCTAGGGTAAATGAACACCAAATGAGACTTTAAAAAAAATACAGATAACTATATAAGGAGAGGGAAAAGATACCCGGGGATTCAGATTAGCAAATCGTCGGCCACATGTGGTGAAGCTGTACACAAATCCAATGGGGATCTCCGTAGAGGGTGCCTCTCCCTCTCTCTAGCTCTCACCCTCTCTCTAAACTAACCGCGTTTGGTACGTGTATGTATATACGAATACATACATGAATTCGTCTTCGACTCGGTGAAAGTGGACTATTTCTTTCATCAAATGGACACTTCCATTTTTTTTCTATTTTCGGCAGCGGACCGTTTCTCAAGGTGGCGATTTACAAAGTTAAGGCCTTATTTTTGAGAGATTTTTTCAAAATTATTTATTTTTCTCAAAATAATTTCAATCACAATTTACATGATTTTTTTAATACTTTTCAATGTATATACTCTACAAAAATTATTTTAATTTGAAAAATATCCGGTAAATAAGTATTAAAATATCTAGTTTACAAAGTCTTTTCAAATATGATTTAAGTTTTAAAAATTACTTAAAAGTAAATAATTTTTGACATAATTACTATTTCCTTGTTAAAAATAAGTAGAAGTTACTTATTTTAACTACCCATGAGGCATTCAATTTTCGTTTTTGTAGACACACGTCCAGCTATTTGATGAAGAAAGTATCATCGAACTCTAATCCAATTAAGGAACAACAAACATGACACGGCCCATAAGGTATTCCTGTCGTACACCTGCTATCGGAGTTCGATGACGTTTCTTCCCTCAAAATCCAACCCATGTCTACAAAATGAAATATTGAAATTAAAAAGACATTGAGCAAATAGTACAACTAGGAAATAGGGCTTTTTAAGTAATAACTTATCAGTCCTCAATAATAGGCCATGTCTCAATACACAATTTAGTTGTACGTGAGTGAGATGGAAGAAATGGGAACTAAGATTTTTTGGGGTTAAAAATTGGGATGAACAATTGGGCTTAAAGAAGTTTATGGGGTCATCAAAGTTCCATTTTACATGTGTTACGGTGATTTGGATGAATTGCTATCTTCTTACTAGTTGTAATTTGTCACGTGAAATTTTCATACGGCATATCAACAACAAAGGAAATGGAACTAGCGAATGATGGATGAAGTGCAACTCTCAAGGATGAGTGATCATTGGCAAGCATTTGGAAGTTCGATGAATGATTTGTGACCAAAATATAAGTTTGGGTGAATAATGAAACATTATAAATGAATAGTTTGACTGAATTGTAATTTTTTTTAATAGCCATAACTTTTCATGTGAATTTTCGTTTGACACGTTGCAAATGAGAAAAACGAAATTTGACAAATGATAGATGTAGTGCAAATAGACAAATCAACTCTAGATTAAACGTTTGTACCAAATTTGCATGCTTTGATTATATATAGTATTTTGAATGAATACACATGTCTAATCTAGACAAGTCAAATTTCTAATCAAAGCTCACGAATTTGAGATGTGTTTTAAAAAAAATTATTTACTTCTCATACTCATTTTCAACCATGTAATACATAATAAAATATTCTACACGTAATCCAAAACTTGTTTTTCACTTTGTAACCACATTTTCCTAAAAATCAATATTAAATAGATCATATACAAATAAAAACTATCCAAAACATCAAATTTTCCCTTTCGTGGTCAATGACCATTCAACTAATATACACGCATGTGACATGATTTAAGAGTCAACATATTCATATTTAGAATCTAAAAGATATTGTATTATTCACGGTACGCAGGAAAAAAGTTACCTACATTTTTGTGTGATGCGACTCTTGAAAAATCAGAACATAATCATCATCATCATCAATATTTACAAAATGATATACTAAGAAAGAACGTTGCTTGTAGTGTAAAATGAAAACTACATTCTAAACTAAAAAAAATCACAAAAACGGAAGAAGGGACATAATAAAAAATATATGAAAATATGTCTAAGTAGTGATAAAACAACTATAAGCATTGTTTCTTTTCGACTAAACTTTAGATACTCAATTCAAAATTTAAATTTCTTGCGAGATTATTTGCCAGTTGAAGCTTGTGGGTTGAGTCACTTAAATCTAAAAAAAAATCATCACATTTTCGAAAAACAAAATCATCATATTTTCGAGGCAGTATCTTCTATTAGGTTTTAGATGTTTTATAATTGACAACTCTACAAACAAAATTATTGAGTTGTACTATGTTTAAAAAGTCAATGAGTAATATGTAAATAGTTAAAAATAGAGTTAGGACTAGGGTTCGAGAATGGCAAAAAGAGGAAAACGGCGCGGATTTTTCGCTTGACTGTCGTTAAGGTTTGACTTGAGCTACAAAAACAGAAACATCATCGCTAGACTATTGCCCTCCTTCGCTGGAGCGACATGCTGTCTCTCGAGCGATGTGACGTGGTTATCCGAGAAATTTTTATTCAGCAATTTAAAAACTTTTTATCCGACCCATTCGTTTCCTAACCTATTTATATATACCAAAACGCATCTGTACGAAAAGGAACAAGGTTGAACATTAAGAAAGCTTTATCTATGAGAGATTCATTCTATTTTATCTTTCAACCTTCCTCTATTTTGATTATTTTGGTGAGAAAATCATCGTTCATATAATCTAAATACCAAATTGTCTTTCTTCTACATTTGGTCAGAGTTCTGAAGATCGAGGGAAGTTGACTGGAGTTCTAGTATGTGAAGAACAAGGTGTTCTTCGTTGATCCATGGGAGATAAACAATTCCACAAGGATATGAGTGCTAAAGGATAGCAGATTCCACGAAGAGTTTTGGTAATAGCAGCTAAGGATTGGTGCAGGGGAGTACAGGATCCAGGGAGAGCTGTAAGGAGTGCATTGGGAAAATCAGATAGTATGGGTCGTCTAATATGATAAACTGTAAGTTGTTAAAATAGTTTATAGTGGATTGACTGACAAAGTGCTCGAAGTTTTTCCCAGCTGGGTTTCTCCGTGATCATCCTAATGTTAATTTACTACTTTTGTTTTGTTTATTGATTAATCATATAAACTTTGATATTCAAATTAAGGAGTAAAATAACTTGCATGTTTAATCATCTAGAAAAGAATTAAAAAGTGACTTGTTGTTATGTAATTCGTTAATAATTTTAAATTCCGCATTATACAACTATTCACCTCCTTCTCTAGGTGTAGTTAGGGTCGAACTACGCTTTTTTTTAACTTCCATCGACAAAATTATATCCAAACTTGAGCAAAAAAGAAAAGATCATTATGAAATTAACTCTAGATTAAACACCTTGGGTGAGAGACTTAGGGCCTGCTTGGGAGTT